>SNQJ01S0084828.1:9049-43531 GCA_010110895.2 Picea sitchensis
GGTCCACTTAGAGAACCTAGTTCCACATGGGTCCACACATAAACCCCAACAACCACATAAAACCTTTTGCAAAGAATCAACCTTCCATAGCAATGATCAAAACATCACCATAAGACTAGAAAATATCCTTCATAAGAGATCCTTGTCCTCCCAGTTCCGTCACCACCAAAAATTTTCTAAGAGATCACAAACTTGGATACTCAAAAAATGTGAAAATCCATCTTGTATTTATAGTAGTTCTATCCCTATTTTTATTTTCTAGGCCGACCTGGCCGAACTGTCCTCGATTTTATGGTTGGGTTGTCGAACGGAAAAATTCACATCTCCTTATTCCTAGAGAGTTAGAGGGACTTCCATATATCGTTGGAAAGGTATCAGAATAATATTTCCAACCATGTAATTTGTGCTTCCATTTGAGTTATTTATGTAGGGTAAAAATTCTCTCAAAGATAGGGTATCCAAATTGACCATAATGCTTTCAACACTCTTTGTCTTGCAATCTTGATCTTGGACATCTGTATGCTTCTTCACTTGACTACTTCTTTGACATCAATGACAACCAATTTCCAACAACAAACGACTTTCACAAGATCCAACGTAACATGTATAAAACATAGATCTAATAATATATCACAAAGACATGAAAATATTAACTCTCTATGAAGATTATGATCACCATATACAATAAATTAGAGAGGAAAATCATGTGCATCTTCTATTAATGAGGAAAAAATATTACAACTTACATACAAATATCTTGACGATGCTTCTCCCAATTTCCTTTCCCAAGTTCCATAATCAATCTAACAATATACGTGTACTCTATCTTTTCCTCCCCTTTTCCCATGAGAGACCCTCAATATATAGGATGAAAGAAATGTGATGGTGGATAACTCTTAGAAACTCAAAATAAAAATCTTCTCGAGGTCAAATTACAAGAAATTATAGCTTGATCCCATCTCATTATAACCATTCCTAAATTGAGAGTAACAAACCCGGTCGCGCCCTGCATTCTTGCAAGGTGCAATGAATCACCCTTTGCAAAAGGACAAGGAGAGACTATCAGTTTTGGTCACAGGTTGTAAAGGGAAAACTTGGGATTGGGAAAAAAGGTGGCATATAATCAGGAGGAAAATAGAATAATTCAGTGTCTCATACTTCTAACCTCTAGATGATTCCCATCAGGTGAACAAGTGGAAAATAACTATATAACAGATGCCCCCTAAAGTGTTAGGTCAAAAGAGTTGTCTGACGGAAAAAAAAACTTTATGAATACAAAATTATGGACTCGAGGCGAAGCAAAATGGGAAGAATACAACATCATTCCTTCACGATAATAACATCCCCGAGGTGGGCATACCCATGATCGATAATAGAATCTAAGCATAGCCTCCAAAACAATACACCACAAATCCATGTATGACGCAATTGACTAGATCATGGCCACGAAAGAATGCAATTTGGATCCATGTCACAAGTGAATACATAGCCATGACCAAGTACAAATGTGGATGTATGTGATAGTATAAAAATCAGTGAGATGACTCGATGCTGGAGTGATCTCTTAATGTACTCATGAAATACTCCATCGCAACTTGGGAGGGGATGTTTTAAAGGAATGATGTGGTCCCAACCCAAGGTCTTCATCTCAAACCCCATAATGGTATGAATCTACAACATGTGAATAGATGAGTTGATGTCAAGCATGGTAAAAAGTGTCTAATTACCAGTCATTAATGGATACCGTTAACAGACACGAGGGAATCCATCGATGATGATGATGGGCCCCAATATACCTAGTACAATATAGCAAGTGTGAATATATGAGTTGTATTCTAACACTTATTGACTCATTCAACACGATACAATGATGTAAACCAATTACTTGAATCAAGGGAACCTACCACTGATGTCTGCAAATCCCAAGGTACTAAATGGTTTTTAGATTTTGATCATGGATAATGATTTTCTATTGACATGACAAAATCCTTCGAATGAGGGCCTTGATGTATCCCCCATCAATTGACATGAAACAAACAAAGGTAGATTGCGTATAAAGTAGAGAATAACTAACTCAAGGATGGTAGGGATAAATAGGTTGAAAGACTAAAAATGGTTGACACATGCTGTTGTAAGAGCTAGTTGACTCTGTCGACTAGACTTGAAAGTCGACTAAGAATTAGTCAGTCGATTGTTGAAGTCAGAATTACAAGTTGGTCAAAGTATTTGTTAAGCCGACTGACCAAGGAAGTTACGTAGTTACAACTTCCTGGAAATGAAACATGTATGTATAAATAGATGATCATGTATCAAGGAAAATATCTCTTTTGTGTTGTATTGACACATATATAATAAAGTGTTGTTTCTTGGTCTCTCACTACTTTGTGTATATCTTTGCATATGTGTATGTAACTTCTATGATTTTCTTTCTTATGTGATGGACTACTGGTAACATTCCTACTTTTCCCTAGATTATAACATTGGTTACGTTGCCGGTAGTTCTGATCCTAGGCATGCAGAAGATCACATAGATGATAACTTTACAAGACATATGTGAATGGTGGGAGAAAAAAATTGAAAACTGCATCAAGAATTATGAAAGAAGAAACAACCTCACGCTAGGAGAAGCAAGATTGTGATTTTTATTAGAGACTCACGAACGATTTCTAGAGGCTATCTCATAATCCATATTCGAGTACATTAACAAATCCAGTAATGCTTAAATTGACTTCTGACGAAAAATTAACTCTCAATCTTACAAACGGAGGAAAAACGAACTTGCACGAGTGGGTTGAAAGAATTGTTGAAGATTATATAATACACCAAGCCAATGAGGATCAAACTTTCCTCAACAAAGTAAAATAAAAATTCTACATTGACCTGCATGAAGGATTTGTGTGCACCGTCCCAAGACTGCTCCATAAATTTATGCTCAACAAAGGAGTCAGTGACATTGTTGAGTACTGACCTCGACTAAGAATACCACTACTGAATAGTAACTTGGAAGAAAAATAAGAGAAGTGGGAAGAATTTTTGGAAGCAAAGTGAAAGTATACAAAAGAAGCCTGGGACTACTTTTTGAGCCAACAAATATGGCCATCACTGTCGAATTCAAGTAAGATGGGGCGACAATAGGGGTTTGGTTGATCTGTGAGATGTCATAAGAAAAATAAGAGCATACCAAAGTTCTTGTGATTGAAGCATAAGTGTATTCGAAAGGAAATAAAATTTACAAGAAAACCACCGACATCCAAAAATTGGAGCGGGACAAGAGGCAAAAGAAAAGAGAGGAGATCCGTAAGATGTGGAAAAATCAAAATTTGAATAGAAAAATAGTCGAGGAGGATCAACCTGATAGATAAATGAGCAGTCTGAGTCTAATAGGAATCGACCAGATCTAAAAATAACAACAGTCACGACGACCCCTGATATAAGTAATGAATTACAATTGATAGAGGCTAGCATTGCCCCCCATAAACTTGAATACCAACCCAAGAGAATGGATTATGAAGACTCGAGACCCGTGATATGAACTTCTCCTATTCAAGTAACTATCACTCGAATAAAAAAAATCCTCTAATAGAGGCTTCAGATCGATGAACAGTCTACAAGGCTATGGTATAGAACCGACAAGCATGGGAATATACGTGATACACTCATATTTGAGCAAGAAATAAGCCTAAATGAAGTTGATAACATGCTCATCCACATCTAGGATATCATGGTGTCAACCTCCTTGCCAGATCTCATATAAAAGGAACATAATAATTTAGTATATTATAGTGACGAACCAACACGTTCGTTGGAATGACATATCATCGAGTATAAATACCAAAGTTTTCAAACTTAAGAATTAACTCCCAAATAAAAGAAGTAGCAATTACTTCTCGAATACTATCATACATAAGACTGACCGAGAGATGAATCAACACAACAACAACCAACTAAAAGTCTGACGTCCCTGTCGAAACTCTTGATAAGTCAAACATCACAAAATTCTATTGTTCTTAAAAAGAAAACAACAATGGGACTCAATCATATTCCCATTTATGAGGGATATGAGGACCCAAAAATACATTCGTTCGTATATGAAAAATTTTGGGATGCAACAAACATCACAAATGAGGATAAAAAAATGGCACAATTTGGTGCAGCGCTTCGACACCATGCTCTAACATGGTTTATGAATTATAGAGATAATAAAAACCGGCTGAAATCAAACATAAATAACAACTTCCTATCATTATTCAAAGTCGAAGATTTTTCACATTTTTCTCCATATAAACTTAAAGCGATAAAGAAAAGACCAACAGAGTCGGTTCCCGAATATGAAAAAAGATTTAAATACCTCCTCAGGGAAATCTCGTCGACTATTGATAAAAACTTACTAGTACAATGGTATGTAGCTGGATTACTCCAATGAATTTGAAAACCATTGCACCTCTATAAGATAAACACATGTGAATACGCAATGTGGAAAGAACAATGCGTCGAATCAGATGACGAAGCCTCGCCGACTTCTTCGTCAACAGAAAAAAGGCTAGAGGAAAAACTAGAACAACTACAACAGACTATCAAAAACTTGACTTTAAGAAGAAATGAGATTTGGTGTACCGTATGTTGTGAAGACAGTCACACAAAATAAACCTGCAGTCTCAATGACCAAGTGACAGTAGAAGCAGATGCACGATGAATGCAAACTGAGACATATTGCAATATATGTGAAGCTCTGACCGACCATACTGTAAAAGACTTCCCTCATAACTTGAAAAACACCAAATGGTACCATATTTGTGATCCAGATTATTTTCGAAACAAAATGAAAGCATAGATATTACAATGAAATACAAATAAAAATTTCCATAAGAAGATAAATACAACAATACATGATTTCTATTAATGAAAGAAATGTACAGAGACTATAAAAGTACAGAGTGCAAGACTTGCTAGAATGGTGGCATCTTTATCTCTAAGAAGAGATGTGATGGCTATGCTCATTCGCAAGAAGATGATTACAATGAGGCTCTAAAGGCATTTTTATGATCAACATGAATGCCAAAACCCATCCAAAAACCTAACCCTAGGAGATGAAGTGCCAAAATTCATGTGGGCACTGTTGGGGTAAGTTAGTACATTAAATTCCTGGGGTCGTAAATTTTTCATATGATCTTTGTTTTAGGCACATGATAGCCCATTGGAAAGGTATTTTCGAGAAATACACATTATTCCATCAAAATCTAACTCTGTCTATAGTTTTACTATGTCAAGCCAAGAAAACAATGTTTAGAGCCCCAAAACAAACCTGAAAGTAAATAAAGATGTACTGACATGAAAACTTCCAAAATAAGCTAGTTGGAATAGGTGGGCAACCACAAATATCCACCTAGATTTTGTGTAGGGCTTCAGGGAAACCTCATAAGTGCAGAACCCACAATTACAAAGAAATGTCCCCATTACAGAGAAACATGTTGAACAAAAAATTGTCAAGATGTTCAAGTTTGAATTTGGAACAAGTGGGTGGCCACCAATATCCACCTGGATCAATCCTCCCCCCTTAGGAAGAAATGGTCTCCATTGCATTGAGTGACCGAGGAAGAGGGGAAAGCGTTTTATGAATCTGAATCTTGGTGAGTTATGCTCCTTGTTGGAGAAGTTGCGTTGCTTAGTATGTGTAAGGTTGTCAGGAACCTGTTGTTGGTGGGGTTGAATCTGTTCTACCAACCTATTATATTTGGGCTTGACGGGCCATTGTGTAGGCACCATTGTAGGTGAAGAAACAATATCTTCTTTCTCTTCTACAATTTTCTTTTGTTGGATAGAAGGTGTTGAGGCTGTAGTGGTTGTAGTGGCCTTTTGTACATCCTTTGAATAGATTGTGAAGAGGATGAATTTTGAAATATGAGAGATTACCTTGCGACACTATTTTGGTGGAACAGTAGTTAGAACTACCTCCGGTATCCTATAGAGTTGAACCCCCAGAGTAGTAATGACATTATGGGGTTGAGACTCATAAACATCATGACGTTTCCACATATATGGTTGGCCCAAAACAACATCACATACATCAATATGGGAAACATCACATACTACCTCATCCTTGAAGGGTTGGATGCCATAGGACATACAACACTGCTGGCTAACATGGAGATATTGTCCCTAGTGATGCCACTCGATGTTGTATGGTTGTGGGTGTGGTGTTGTTGACAACCCCAACTGTTTGATGACCTCAACTGAGATGAGGTTCTTCTGGCTACTTCTATCAACAATGAAATGCAATGGGCCCCCCTTCACCCACATATGTGAATGGAAGAAGCTCTCCCCCTCTTCAGGATCTAATGGTTCTTCTGGTTGAATTGTTGCGGTCACAACAGTAGCAGTAGGGTCTGCATCGATGATCTGTCTATTTTCAATATTTTCAGGATTAGATTTTGAATCAAGGTTTGACTCCTTGTCTTTGACCTTGACCACCGATGACTGGTTCGAGTGACATTCATCGGTGTTGTGCCCAGGGATATTTTGGAAGTCACACCACTTCCCAATGTCATTCTTCATCTTTCCTTTACCATTATTTTCATGTGTCTTGTACTTGTTGTCGGAAGGTTGTTGGTTAGGGTCATCTTTACCATGGTTTGGTTGTTTCAGATTTGTAGACCCAAACTCCCATTTGTTCTGGTGCCTAAATTTATGCTCGATTTTGACAACATATCAATAGGAAACTCCCAATGATGAGATGTTTAGGAAATCCATTTCAGTTTGGATGTACCTATGCAAAGCCCCACAATATTTAAGAACTAGATTATGCTTGGAGTCCTTGATACCCAGCTTGGTGCGAAAGGTATGGAAAGTATTTGTGAAATTTGACACTGTTTGGCTCTTCTCTTGCCATAGTGTGGTCCATATCATGTGTTGGTCTTGATAGTTATCAATATGGTAGTATTGTTCCTTGACCACATCCACAAAAAATTCCCAAGTGAGCTAGACCCAATATATTCCATATTCATCTGTGGAACTTTGAACCCAGTAAGTTTCCCACCAATGTTTGACATGGGGGAGAGACTTGAGGAGTGCGAAGGTGATCTTTTCCCTGTCGAAAAAATTGTGAACAAAGAAATAACCTTCTAGCAAATTCAACCATTTTTCTAAGGCATCCGCATCTATCTGACCTTCAAATACGGGAATATAAAAATTAACGTGTACCTTGAAGGGAGAGGTTACTCCAAATTGGTCTCTTGATGAAGATGTGCATGTTGTTATCGACAGACTTTGAAGGATGTGGGAAAAATTCTCCATCATTTCGTCCCTCTATCGCATGAGATATTTCTCAAGCAACGTGTTAATAGAATCTTTTGCTCTGTCATTTTTCTTTTCTACCGCCATAGAGGGTTTCTTGGGTGTGCGAGAGCTATTTCCTCAAGAGAGAAAAGCTCGAGACCCAACTTGCTATACTCGGACCTCGTCGGGGACATGCATTGAAAAATGATCAAGAGAAGTCTTCTCTGATACCAATGATCTGGATTATTTTCGGAACGAAATGAAAGCAGATATATTACAATGAAATACACATAAAAATAGCCAGAAACAGAGAAATACAACAATACATGACTTCTATTAATGAAAGAAATGTACAGAGACTGTAAAAGTACAAAGTTCCGTACTCGCTAGAATGGTGGCAGCTTTATCTATTAGAAGAGATGTGCCATCTATGCTCATTCCCAAGAAGATGATTACAATGAGGCTTAGAAGGCCTTTTTTATGATCAACATGAATTCCAAAACCCATCTGTTAGCTCCCAAAATGAATCAGTCACCATGGTTTCATTTTGTGGTTGATAGCATGGTTATTTGTAGTTTTCTCCATTTTGTTTTAATTTCTTCTAGTGTCAAAACTTAGGTTTTAAATTCATATCTTAGAAATAATTTGATCTACAAAGGTCTTTTCTTTAAAATTTCATGAAAAGACTTTCAACAGCTAACGCGTGTTGCAAGGTTGATGACTAGCTGGTGAAAGTGGAGATTTTCAACAGTTAAGGAGTACTTTCCCGCAGACCGTTAGCTGGTGAAAGTGCGGAACACATGTGTTTCCTCCACGTTTTCAGAAATCAAAAGATTACATGCTCAACACACGTCACGTAATCATTATAAGGCACTGGTGAAAGAGAATAATGATGAGGATTCTATTATGCACGTCTAAATCAGATATCATAGCGGATCATGTTCGTGAATGCATGCTTCACGAGATAATGGAATCGAAGATGACGAATTCAAATTCATCATCACAGGTAAAGGAGCAGTACTACTCAGCTGGAGACATCAAATCGACACTTCATTTTCCCAACACGCATTATCCATAGGCATATGTTATGGTTTCATATTTGAAAGACAACGCCGAGATTTTTCACCAGCGCCAAACCTTGGCTCAAACAACAAATTACAGTGACTTTGTTTGCAAAATTGTCTGGGGTTTGAGTTACAGATGGAAAGGAAACGAAGTGGTTCATTGTTAAGGAAATAATTAGACAATCTGTCCTTTTTACAAGCACATCCAGAGGTGCAAAAACGCTTCTCAGACGCAGGTTGCATGGGTTATGTTGAAAAGTTACAGAATGGTTGCCACCAAACAACAGCTGAAGCGTTTTCTAAATCGTATGATGGAAACAAAGCCTGTGTGGGTTCTTTAGAAATCATAGTTGATGAAGCCGCCATTTCTGCAACAACCAACTTACCTAGATCAGGCCAGAGCTGGTTCAAGACAACAACAACCAAGAATCTCAATTTCAGAGCATATCTTAAGGCAGAATTCAGAAATGTCACATGGAAGAAAAGCATGCCAGTTTCTCATTTGGAGGATGAATGGAAGCACCTGTTCAAAGGAATTCAACTCTATATAACCTCAGAAGGCAGGTATGACAAGGTGATGCTATACCATTTCAAGCTCTTAGATCATTTCACAGGGAAAACTCTCCTAAATTTACCTTTCTTCTTTCACAAAAGCCTAACTAAAGTCTATAAAAAGATTAGGGCTGAACCTCTAAGTATGAAAAACACTCTTTGTCATTTCGGCCTGATCAAATTGATAATTCTGGAGGAACTAAGACAAAGAGGAAGGACTTGGCAACATTTTTTTTTTTGGGAAGGCTTTGAAACCCAAACTCAGCCCATGAATGAGCAGAAGAGAGCTGGAGAAAAGCAATTAACTCCTCAGAGTAGCTCGAGGAAGAGGAGAACTCTTCCAGGACCACCAGAAGATAGGATTTCCGGCATAAAGTCTCACATATCAAAGAAAAAAGTAGATTTTGAAACCACTTCAGAGCAGCCTACAGGAAAGAAGACAAATATTCTAAATCTACCATACACAGACTCAGAAATAGAGCCAGAGCAAGAAGATGAAAGTCCAGCCATTAAAATCCCTAAACACTCCATGGAATTTGCACAGAATTGTGAGACTTTTACTCCCACTGATGAAGGTGAGACATCAAAGAGCAAAAAGTCAAAGAAATCACAAAAAAAAAGCAACTAAAGGAAGTGATTGCTCAACATGAGGTTTTAGAAAGAGTAATCAAGGCGAGATATAAAACTTTGTCTGACAATTTCGCAGAGACAAATGAAACATTTGATAATTTTTCTCGTGAAAGTGTAAAAGACAAAAAGAGAAAGAAGAAAATCACCAAAGATTATAACAGTTTATGGTGGTTAGCAAAACACCTTAAGAGGAAGATTAGAAAATTGAAGCAGAAGCATAAGTCACACCCAGATCTACAAGTGCTAGCCCAGGTTGTTGTGAATATGCAAGGAGATAAAGCAGAGACACGCTAAGTTTTTGATAAAACAACAGTTTTGGAGGTGAAAGTTTCTTTTTGGCCAAGACAGAGCTTTCACCAGCACAAGGGTAAATTTACAACCAATTAGCTGGTGAAAGGTAGAACTTTCACCAGCTAACTAGCGAATCATAAGGCGAGTTAGCTGGTGAAAGCACAAAAAGAATTTTTGAAAGCTAAAGATGGAGCAGGGTGATTTTCAAAGTATTTAAAGAAGTTCAAGAGCATCAAAGGATTAACCACTTAGTCAGAAAATACTCAGCATCAGAGATTCGTGGAGATTTTGAAAACCAAATGCTAAATCTGTCTCCTAAAGTTTTGACTATGATTAATTGAAGAAATCCAGCTACAAAAGACAGGTGCCTTCACCTTTTCCATGACACAACAGATTCCAGAAGATGATGAAGTACAGATGTCAAATATTGATATAGAAGACAGTTCGAGTTCTAGCAACTAGTCTTTGTTATCGATTTCCTTAGTTAGTTTTATTTTCTATTTTTAGATACAAATCCAAGTTTTTAGGATCTTAAAAACCGATTGTAAAAGGCTATAAATGCCTATCTTTTCTAAGATACAAGGGTTCAAACTGGGAATACATTTTGTGATACTATATAGACTCTTATTGCATAATAAAATTACAGTCTCCCTTTGCTTTCAATATCAGAAATATTCATGCTTCCTTTTCTGTACTTTATTTCAGTTTATCTTAGCTTATAAATACTGTCATCTCTTTATTGAGCTCATAGACTTGAAGTGAAGGATTTCTTTCTATCTTGCATTAAGCCCTACACCCAGTTGTATTTGGCAATCAAGATTAGTGTTCTTCATCCTCTCATTTTAAAATACTTGATCTGATTATTGTTTTCTAAAAGCATTGTTTCATTTAGATGTATGATGAGTTGTCTATTACATTAATCATTGAGTGATCCCATTGTTCCAAGTATACCTACACATTATTTTCTTAAGTTACCAAGCATCCTTATCCTACAACCCGAAGGAGTTTCTTGGAGTGATAACACCATCCAAAAACCTAACCCTAAGAGATGAAGCAACAAAATTCATGTGGGTCCCATTGGGGTAAGTTAGTACATTAACTTCCCAGGGTTGTAACATTTGCATACGATCTCCGTTTTAGGTGATATCCTATTGAAAAGGTATTTTCAAGAACTACGCATTATGTTGTCAAACTCTGACTCTATCTACAGTTTGATTGTGGAAAACCAAGAAAACATTGTTTAGAGCCCCAAAACGACCCTGGAAGTACAGAAAGATGTACTGACATGAAAACTTCCAAAATAAGCCAGTTGGAATAAGTGGCTAACCAAAAATATCCACTTGGATGCTGTGAAGGGCTTCAGCACAACCCCGTAAGTGCAGAACCCTCAATTACAAATAAATGTCCCCATTATAGGGAAACGTGTTGAATTGAAAACTGTCAAGATGAGCCAGTTGGAATTTGGAACAGGTGGGTGGCCAACAATATCCACCTAGAAAAATTTGTGAATCTCATGACCATAGAACATTTGAATGTCAATTAAATACATAAAAAAAAACAAATGTGCACACAGTTGATCAGACAGAAGCAACTGATCAAAATGATGACTATGGAAGAAGAAATGACTACTATGGTCAAGGTCGAGGAAGCCGAGGTCGAGGCGGTTTCCAGGTTCGTGATCGAGGTCGAGGTCAAGGTCGACCTTACTATTTCAACTGCTGAAAATAAGAACACATCATCCCCGAATTCCCAATAAAATATCGATTCGACTTTAAATACTACAACGTATAATGTGGTGTTAGAGATCACTCACTCGAGGATTTCCGAATAGTACTTGATAAAATGATGAAAAAAAAGATTTGTGAACCTCCTCCACAGAGTCCCAAAACAAGAAGTATTAAACTCAAAGAATCTACATGTTGTTTCAAGATCACGAGTAAGATGGGATATTAATAAAACACCATCACAAAATCGAAAAGCATGGAACTCCATTCCATTCCCAAATCTTGACAAATAAGATTAGATCATGATGGAAGGACTCAAGTTATTTAAAAATACTAATCAAGAATATCATAACAAAGGAAAACAAAATGAAGAAATAGTACAAGAATTCCTACAACTCCTAAAAGAAAATCACTCAGTCGATCGACTATTGCACCTGCTTAACATCCTAAGAGAATATAAAGAGGGATAGAGACCATCCAAAGATGTTAGAAAACTATCATATAAACATAAATATTACGACCCACATGTCGACTTGGAAATAAATGGGGTAATGACTAAACATGTAGTCGTCGATTTCATATCACAAGTAAACATCCTTCCTCAGGACACATGGATATAGTTGGGCCGACCTTCATTATCATCGACAATGAACTACCTCAAAATTTCCAACCAAATATTAATAGAACCTATCAACATACTCAGAAATGTGGAAAAAAAAATTATGGGTATACCGACACCAATCGACTTTGAGGTAATCAACTTAGTCAAAGGAATGCTCGCTTATCCATCACTTGTCGATCGGCCATGGGGACGACAAATGAAATCCACAATCTCCTTCAAAAGGGATAGAATCAAGCTAAAAGGGAGCCATATAAAAATAGTGATACCCCTGAATCCTAAAGAACAAAAACCTTGAATTGAATCATGGGACGAAGATCAAGAAGTTGAATGTTTTTACCAGCTAATCAATGAACAAAGAGATTGCATTGAACCAAATGCGCAAGGAGAAATTTTAATAGAATATCCCTTGTCAGTCAGACACAACTCTGACTCATATCTATAGAATTGGAATATAGAAAATTATGAAGAACATTCAAAAGATTGTTGGTCCATCGAAACCATTCCAATAAAATGTCCAAGAACATGTTTTTCAATCCAAGATGTACCCATAGTATATGAGAAAAGGCTTCGACAAACACCCACTCTAATCTCGACCGAAAATAGGATGAAAAATCCATTGCGCTATAACGAACAGAGCACACCATCGACACACGTAAAAGAAGTTTCTAAATCTATGGGAGAATATGGAAGAACCCAAAGCTTGGTGGAAACTTTCACAAGAAAAGCTACAAGATGGTGGGAAACGCATTCCCCAAGACTAAAAACATGGAAAACCATGGATAACATGGAAGAAACCAAAGAATTTTATAGAATGCTTTGAAGACAAGAACCTACCTAAAACAACCAACATTCCCCTCTTCAAAATCAGATATGATTCCATGGAACACATTCACCTCTGTGAAAATAAATGGTGCATAATAGGCTATAGGTATGAAAGGGTATAGCTGCTTATGTTTCCAAATATGTTGGACAAAATACTAAACAAATGGTACAAAGTTGAAGAATCATGTTGTAACATCCAGTTCCACTGATCACATTTTCATGACATTGTTTATTCTTTGAGGACACTTATGTCCAAGTGATATGGTTAAACATAGTACATTATGATTGCCTATTTGGTTATGAGGTTATGCTATTTTGTGTATGAAAATTTGATATGTTATTTTATTGATGTATAACATTGACAGGTATTATGATGAGGTTTCCCTAAGTGTGCAGGAAACATGGCATGATGAGGATGCTAATGGTGTTGACATACTCCCTTGGACTCCAGATTGAGTCAGGGAGTGGACTATTTACTTTGGTTATGAGTACTTGATTTATTACGCATGTGTTAAATGATGATTTCAATTATGGATTTCGTGTATATGAGTTATTGGTATTATCCTTTTTTAGTTGATGCAGGCATGGTTAGTATGAGTTATTGGCATTAACTTTTTAGTTGATGCAGAGATGGCGATGACTTGCTAATTTGAATCACATGGAGTAAAGGTCATAATAATGCATATTGTAACAACCCTAGTTGAGTATATGCTTAGGGATTATTAAGTAAAATTCTATTAGGTAATTAATTTTTCTAACATGTTATTAACTAAACAAAGATTGTATAATGATATTAATTAAAATATTAATTAATTAATTAATTGTTATAATTTTGATTAATTAATTACCTATTGCATCCAATGACATGGTTATTAAATTTAAGAGGGTTAATAAATATAATTGTTTAATTAAAGGATTACGTATACTGAGTGGATAAGAAGCATTAAATGTAAGGATAAACATTAATATTCACCTGGATACATTAATAATCAGATAAGACAATGAATGTATGGATAAGGAAAGGGGGGAGGAGAAAGGGTCTGAAGGAGGGAGATATGAGGGGAGAAGAGATTACTTTAAGCGAGGGGATTATTTTTCTGTGGTTCTTCGGATTTTATGCGTCTGTGAGTTTGTTACCGGGTTTTAAGTACGGGGCTAGGATATCCATATATATCCTGGAGCCAGGAAGTTGTCCTAGTTCGCAGGGTGGAAACACGGTTTGGACAAAGTTGATCAAAGGCACTGCTTCTGGTAAGGCGCCAGCACAGGAAGGTCAACAAGACGTTTTAAGTTTAGCATCGCATCAAGGCATTTTAATTTACGATTTGTTTTATGCATTTAAGGAATACAAAGTGTTATGAGGTTGTCCAGAAGCTATTATGTTCATCTCAATACATTTTATATATAAGCTGGTTTTGGTTATATGTTGATTATGAAGTAAAATAAATGTTAGGTTAGCATTCTATCAAATAAATTCTTTGGGTTTTATAAGGCTTTGTGGAGTCGGGAATCTCACATTATTATAATAATGTGAGCCCTAGTTCGAAATCTAGAACCAAGGGCCTACCTACTTACCTACCTGCCTACCCGATTTAGAAATGGAATTGTACCCACCCAGAATTAGATAAATCCGCCCGAGGGCCACCTAACTCCAAGTTCCGCAAATAAATACCACTCCACCTAACTCAAGCCAAGCATATATATATATATATATATATATATATATATATATATATATATAAGAGTATAAACCATATTACTAAAGGAAAACAAATAAAAATAATGGGCATATGTAAAAGACATTTATTTAAAATGTAATAAAAAAAAATGTCAAGATTTAACTTCTACAATAATCACTACCATCACACCAGTTAGCAAAATATAAGTCGGTGCTATAGAGCCATCCTGAATTCTTATGCAAATGAAAATATAGAATAGTTTATATTTAATCTACAGCTGCAGAAAGTTTGGGTAGAGAAAGATTTTGTATTGGCATAGGCAATCATTTAGGTGTCTCCTAGTTCCAAAAGGGATTTAGTCAATGGCCACAAATGATGTTTCCAAATTCAATCAGCCTATAGGTTGTTGTATTACCACTCGAATCCACCAAAGACAATTAGAGATGCTTCTATTATGGATTTGAAAAAAAAATATTGCAGAGTATGCAACAAGGATTATTCCACACAAAAATCACTAAATTTATATTAACTTTAATTAAATAAAGGAATTATTTTGTTCCTTTAAATTAACCATCCAAATGCTGTTGACCACATCCATTTACTGGATGAATAGAAGCAAGGTGCTTTCTACTACAAATTAGCAAATTTGAATATAAATAGCTTTAATTTAATCTCGACACTAGTAAATACCCATTGAAAACCAAATTTATTTAACATATACTTGGAAGTTGTGAAGCTCAACAATGCATCTCTCTAGTTCACATAAAAGGGCAGACATATCAAAGGGAAGACAGGAATTAAACGGAAGCAAACATGAGATCCATCCATCACCCTGCACATCAAAACCATTCGCACGAGTACACCGTAGCCAGAGTCAATCACCGAGCAAACCAACCCTTCGGGACATTACCTTTCCAATATATATATATATATATAATGACTTTGATTATTATCATTACGGGTAGATTCATCATAGTTTTCGCCATTGCAAAGTGAAGGTCACGAAATGGAGATTTCAGATGGACAACTTCGCGCAACCTTTAGATCCCGTTATTGCAAGGTCGAGAAACTTCCCTTGATGTAATTAAAGGTTGGGAAGTGCGTTCCTTTTTAAATAGAGAGCGTCCACGTCCTTCCCGAGAGCGCCCAACTTTTTAGATAATTCGAGAATCCGGGAATTCTAAATGATCACAGGTTAGCACATACATAAAAATCTATATAATACCAATTGATTGATATATAGTATATATATATATATATATATAAAGGAGAAAGAGAGAAGAAGCATATATGATATATATATATATATAAACAAAAGGGGGTTACACACACCAAGGCCACCGCTAAATCTACAAGCGTTCCCCTCACTATTGCACTTGAAATCCTGTCCTCCAGCACAAGCTCCTTTCCACCGAGAAGGAATTGGACCAATCCCGCTATCATTGAAGCTTGTTGACTCAGGCCAAACGCCTAAATCCATTATGCCAATTATGGAGTCCCAGTAGTATTATAAGAAGGCACCACCAAGCCGGATTCGAATTGTAGGAAGTTCTAGGGACGCGTAGTGTGGAGCTGGACCAGGGGATCAGGGAAAAATGATACGACCCCAGCTTTCTCAGAAATAACAGTCACTTGGTCTTTGGACATAACTGCAAAGAAGCTTGAGAAAGCATGGCTATAGAGATAAACGAGTGGTAACTGTGCATCTTCATGACTTCCTAGAATGGAGGGAAAGCAACTCCACGTGGCTACTGACTATGAAACCCCTTCCACCGTCACCGGAGCTGCCCATGTAAACGATGTAAACCTGTTTATTATCACCATTGATGTTGCAGCCCAAAAGTGATCCCAACTGTTGCCTGGGGCATCCTCTCCTCCCTGCTCCGAACTGAAGCCATTTGAAACTGATTTACAAGAGCAGAAGGCATATTTACAATCTCTAAAGAGCAAAGTGGAGAGACGGCAGAGGAAAGAGGCAAAAGTGAAGGAGCATTAGGGTTAAAGAATAGCTTAGGGTTTAAGCAGAATAGTAAGCATCGCACTCATGAAGTAGGCTCACAATTGCTTGAATTAAAAAAATTATTGGTTTTAAATTTGAGTAAATTTTTTTTTATTAATCTTTTAATTATTTTTATTTTAATTTAATTTATTATTATTTTTAATTATTATATCAAGATAAACATAATTATATTTAATATATAATTATTATATTATAGATATTATGTTTTAGAAAAAAAATCAGGATAAAAATAAAGGCTTAAAATATGCTATGAAGATTGTGCGTTAAACATTAGTTTTAAAAAGATTTAAAAACTAAGATAATTAAAAATATATATATTAATAAATAAAGTTATAAAAAAAAATTAAAAATTGAGTCGTTTTAGTCCATGGGTTTTGAACCCACGCACTCACCCACCAAGCCCAAGCCTTAAGAAGAACACTAACACCAACGTGCCCTCAAGGTTCATGATAAATAAATTCTTATACTTAATTAGATTAATGGTAACGCTGTAGGGATTAGAGTGGTATTATTATTAGGAAGATAAAGTATGAAGATTAAGACTAACTGCCTTATTACCCCACCTATTGATCCGGATCTAGCTAACTAAGTTGAATCATAATTAGTGAATGCACCAGAAATCAAGGTAAGGCTTATCTAGTGCTGTTGATCTTAGTATCCCAAAATATAAACTCCGATTATCCAAGCAAAAAGCTCATGAGACCTTACACACAACCCATCGAGCCAAGCACCAAGTCCTTCCACTCCATTCCACTACCAAGGTCAACGCTAAATTCAATACATAAAGATTCGACAACGCCAACACTAGGTGTCAAGGAAAAGGCTCACGAGTCAAGCATCTGAGGATATTTAGTTGTAAGAAAAAAAGTTAAAAAGATTCTAGACTAGGACAAGTGGGAAGGAGGCTGCATATGCACTAGAGAGTAAGCATAGGAATTCATGAGTATGGCACAAAAGCTACGGAGCTGTGGCAAGGGAACCAATATTTTTAGGCAAAGAAATAAAGCTTAGACGCTTTAATCCTAACCCTAACCTTAGCCAATACCTTGAAGGAGTAATGTCTCGCTTTACGACAAGTAGCTAGAAAACTTACGCCAACCTCGCTTTAGTTTGAGTAGCAATTAACTTGAAACATCCTTGAACTCACCCCGACAACTTTGGTTGATGCAAAGTAAAGCATACAGATGCATCGACTGTGAGTCGAGGTAGAGCTTGTCGCAAGAATCGCCAACACCACCGCTGCCACCACCACCATTTCCTAACTAGTTTCTCATATCAAATTGCTAGCCATTAATGAGACTTAAAGGGGCGACAACCATGTGGACTGGGTGGAACCCCACCGTCTCGAACGGTAATCCGTGGCCGCCAAGGATTCAGGGAGGACCTCCACCAAGACATCACGCCAGAATTGCGTAAGATCGAACTTCCTGAAGCCTATTCCGGTCAGCACCCGCTGAACGCGGGAAGCATGGTTGGAAGGGTATTTAGACAAGGTGTTTTGCCTTAAGGGACTATGCGCCCAACTCAAAGGAAAACATCACAATTTTTCGCTATGAGACAACGCCTTTGAACCGTGGGGCACCCGGAAAGACAATCAGACTCACCCTCAAACACAATATCTTGGGAACTTTCGAGAAGAGGTTCCGAAGGAAATATCTTCCAGTTTACTATGAGGAACACAATAGGGCATTTCATGCCTTAGTACAGGAAACAAAACTGTAGAAGAAAATGAGATCAGATTTTATGGAACTCGGTCAAATATGTTTCGAGAGCATGGATAATGACCAACGATAGACAAAACGCTTCATCTATGGGCTAAAACCTAAGATAAGATCTATGGTGAAGATGTGGAAGCCGTATTTAGTAGCAGAGGCGGTGGAAAATATGCGTTATGTGGAGGAACACATGAACTTAACCGTAGGTACAAGACCGACCTTTCCGCATCGCCCCGATTTGCGGTGGAAGGCCCCGAGGACATTCCTAGAGGCCTGGCGTCACCCTCCGCATGGTAACAAAGTCAATTCCAAGGATAGTATCCGTTAGGATTTCAATGGCGAGCCGAGGCAACATCTCTAGTTCATCGCCAACAATGCATACAGTCCACGACCATCTCGTGGAACAACGAAAGGTGGGTTCGAGGGGAAGGAACTCATTTTAGAGACAAATGCATAACAAAGGCACGTTCAATCACGTGTTACCTGTTGGGGTGAGGAGGACCCCATTACCGCCAGGACCTACCAGAGTTACATTCTGGATTTGTGCATAGAGAAGGAAAGCACCGGATGAGATCATAGCAACCACCGATTACGCAAATGACACACCGCTGTGCCCAACATCAATCCACAGGAAGGCCATCGTGCACGCTTAAATTATATCAACGTTAAGATTTTATTTGATTCGGAAGCAAATAGCTCTAATTTCACCATCCGCGATTAGAAAAGAGTGGGTTTGTATCCTACGAGCACGATGACTTTTAAACAAGTCGAGATGGCTCAAGGGAAAAACAAGCGGTGGAACGGCGTTGATAATTGTATAGCAGACCTAGGAGTGTTCACTACTAAGTTGAAGGTATACGTCACTTTCCTGTATGCATGAATCTAACTATCATTGGAATGGATTGGTTAGAAGCTCATTGAGATTTTGTAGATTGTTTTGCAAAGAGGGTGTTTTATGTCGACGATGCGGAAGACCGCGAGAGATCTAGGGTGTACATAGAAAAGTGTCAGTTGATGCTTATATCAACTATGAAGGTTAAGCAATTCTGGGACAAGGTGTCGACAGGCGTAGTTGAAGCAGTGAATGAAAGGAAGGACCCTCATTGACTGGGCATCTCTAAGATTGTCGTAATTTAAGGATGTTTTTCCAAACGAATTACCGTGGTTATCTCCTGAGAGGGAGATTGATTTACTATTGAGCTAAAACCTCGCGCAACCAATCTTCCAAGAATCAGATCGAATGACGTACAAGTTTAACTTTGTGAATTGCAAATGCAGCTGAAAGAGTTACCGGACATATGGATAATAAGGCCCAAAGGTTCTCACCTTACGCCATCTGAATTTTGTAAAAGAAGAAGGATGGGATCCTTGCCGACCGCGGTATAGACTAAGGTGGACTTGAATCATGCTATAATGAAAAATATACCCGATGTCACGAATAGATGACCTTTTGGATCAGATGAAAGGAGCAAAGGTATTATCAAAGATCGATTCCATGACGTGGGTATCATCAGTTATGTATTAAGGAAGGTGATATCCCTAAAACTACCTTTCAAACTCAATTTGGAATTACAAGTTCGTCATTTATCTTTTGATTGAATTAATGCACCAGCTAGAATATTCATGAGCCCTCATGAACGCATCGATTCCCAAGTACTTAGACCATTTTTGTACAAGTATTTAGATGACATCCTATCTATTCCAAGAATGAAAGATTATAACATGAGGAACACCTACGAGTAGTGTTTTCCTCCCTTAGGGAGAACAAATTATATGGAAGTTGTCATGTTCCTTCTTCCAAAAGAGATCCACTATTTAGGTCATATCATTTTCAAAGAAAGGAATCTTTGTGGACCCGAAAAGGTAAAGGCCATTATGGAGGGTTATGCCGTAAAATGCCCATGAGGTGAGGAGCTTCATGGGGCCAGCGTTATTACTGGAGATTTGTGGAAGGATTCTCAAAAATAGTGAAACCCATCACTACTTGGCAACACAAGGGGTCGCATGAATGGACAAGAATGTGATAATTGGCGCATTCATTGAGCTTAAGAGGTTACTTTTCAACTGGGCTATAATTCGCATTTAGTGTCTGATATGGAAAGGACTTCATAGTCTCAGATGATGCCCTCAAGCAAGGGTTGGGGTTGTAGCACGTAAGATGGATGAGTGATAGATTATGTGTCAAGGCAGTTGAAGAAACACAAAGAGCTATACACTACTCATGATTTATAGAGTTGCCATTGAGAATGCTAGCTCCAAAAATTTGGAGGCACTATCTTAGGGGCTTAAACTTTGAGCTCAAAACACCATCAGTTTAAACATCTCTTCTACTCAAAAGAGATCCGAATCTGCAAAGGCGCATGGAGTGAGTTTATGAGTGAGTACGATTTTGGTATTTCAGCATCAAGGGAAAGGAAAATGTGGTCTAACTGCCTTGAGTAGAGACCATGTATCTTCTCCTTGGTAACCTTGAAAGGTCAATCTGAGGGAACATGTTGACACAACTCCAAGGAGACAGCTAGTATTTAAAGAAACATTCAAACCTCCATAGAGGCGCCAGGATCCAAAGTATGAAGGATATAGTCCGGAAACAGATGGATCCGTTAAGATATCAAGGAAGGATGTACATCCCCGAAGAATGGGGATATTTGAAGCCTCATACCTGGCGAAGCCCATAGAGCACTTTATTGTGCGATTCTAGTGTGAAGAAGATGTATCCAGATATAAGGAAACTCTTCTTCTAGGTAGGCATGAAGCGATGTGTCCATTTCATCGCCAAATGCCAAGAATGTCAACAAGTGAAAGTCTAATTTCACCATCACCCGGCATGCCTCCCACAACCACATGATGTTCCTATGTCCAAATGAATTCATTTATATGGATTTTGTTGTGTGGGGTTGCCACATCCCAGCAGACACAATGATTCTCGATAGTGAGGTTAACCAAGAGTGCTCATTTTATTTCGTTCAAAGACACTTCATAATGTCAATGATGTGGCATGTGTGCTTGTAAGTGAGGTTATTTGTTTGCACGAGATTAACATTTAAATATTTATTAATTAATTAATTGTTATAATTTGATTGACTAATTAAATATTATATTAATTAAATATTTATTAATTAATTAATTGTTATAATTTTGATTAATTAATTAATTACCTATTACATCCAATGACATGGTTATTAAATTTAAGAGGGTTAATAAATTTAATCGTTTAATTAAAGGATTACGTATACGGAGAGGATAAGAAGCATTAAATGTAAGGATAAACATTAATAATCGGATAAGACATTAATAATCGGATAAGACAATAAATGCATGGATAAGGAAAGGGGGAGGAGAAAAAGGGCTCAAGTGAAGGAGGGATATGAGGGGGAGGATTACGTATGAGGGATTGTTTTTCAGGTTCCTCTCGATTGTGGGTTCGTGAGTTTGATTTAGCCTGGAAGGATCATTACTTGGGCACCGGGTTTGGCTGGGTTTTGGGCACGCAAATAAGATATCCATATGGTATCCCTGGAGCTAGGAAGCCGCCCTAGTCATGTGGAGGAAACACAGCTTCTGCTAGAGTTGATCACCGCATCAAGCCAGTAAGGAAGCAACAAAGAAGGTCAACAAGACGTAGTTAAAGTTTTAGCATCGCATCAAGGTATTTTAACTTCAGTATTTTTTTTATGCATTTAAGGAATATGAAGTGTTATAATCTTGTCCGTAAGCTATTATGTTCAGCTCAATAATTTACAGATATCATATGAATGAGGGAGAGGTGTGCCAACATCCCCATCATATCCTACTAGCAATCTCGTCGTGGACTCAAACTGAAGGTTAACGAGTACCTTTCTCCTGAGAGGTTCACAATGTCATGAGGTCGGACTAAGATATTCACTCATGAGGATTTTTGAGGGACACGCAATAAGGAAGATTCCTTATTCCTTGGTAAGCCCTTAGACTCACACACACGTGGGATTATTGACTCCAAGTGTTGGACAACTTCCAAACTAGTCAACAATGAGTGGCACCCTGATACATAGGGTGCCTTGAAGGGCATGTCGCAAGAATACATTAGTGAGTTATTAAAAATATAGAATACCAGAGAGAACAAAACAATTTCTTAGAAATGATAGAAAATAGAAAGGAATCTATAGATATTTTAATCTTTAATTCTATAAACTAGAAACATAATAAAATCAAAGTCCGACAAATACCGAGGGGGCAACTCCAATCGGGCAAGTGTCGTGATATCAAGTTCCACGAGGTTTTGAGTTCAAATCCCCTAATTTATCTTATGTGTCACATATGGGGCATCATGGGCACACTCCTGGAGGTTATAGTGGTAGTAGTTGATAACACTACCACATGTAACATGAGTACGAGCCCAACTAGTTGTTGATTCCTACTGCATAGCAAAAAAATAAATAATAATAATAATAATAATAATAATAATAATAATCTAAGTCTAACTAGTTATGTTTAAAAATATGTATATTAAAGGGGCTTAAGGAAAATCTTAGACTAAACAAAACTATTTTAGGGAGAAAATAAGTATTTTGGCATGTGCACAATGAAAAGTACGAAATTAATAAAAGAAAATTTTAATTAAAAAAAAAAAAAAAAAAAAAAAAAAAAAAAAACATAGAGTTAGAATCCTAAGTCAATCTAGACTCTAAATCCTAACTAGGAGAAGAATCCTAATCAAACTCAACCCAAACTGTTTTGGAGACTAGTTAGGAGACATAAT
Organism: Picea sitchensis; assembly: GCA_010110895.2. Lineage (NCBI taxonomy): Eukaryota > Viridiplantae > Streptophyta > Pinopsida > Pinales > Pinaceae > Picea > Picea sitchensis. Next base: position 32,179 of record SNQJ01S0084828.1, read on the forward strand.
AAAAGAGAAATTGGGGAACTAAGGGAAAACTAGGAGAAAATCTAGGAACTAATTTGGATGTGAGGGAAAATACACAATTATTTTAAATTAAAAAGGAATAAATATGTGCAACTTGAGGAAAGGGTGACATGTGTTGGGGGTGAATAATCTTTAATTTATTTATTAAAAATTAGCTAATTGGGCATGAGATGACATGTGTCAAGGTGAATTTTCTTATAAAATGAATGGTGAGGAAGAGGAAAGGGACCCTATTGTTGGATGAATGAAATGTTGTTGAAATTTCTATTGACTGAGTTTACTTGTGTGAGTTGGGCTGCAAGTTTGAGCAAGAAGTGAAAGCCTCTTCTTGCGAGGAGAAACTTGAGCTATTTTGAATATGAACTCTGTGTGTGACTCCTTTGCATCTCGAGGGGCTAAGGGGGAAGAAGAGTACCCCTAGTGTTGGCTGGGAGGTACCGATGAGGTCATTAGATTGCAAGCGAGGAAGGTTTAGGGCAATTCTTTGAATCAAGGATCAACATCAAACATCAATCTTCATCTAGTTATGTTATTTTGATTGTTCTAGATATTTTATTATTTATGAATCTAAACGTAATCTACTAAATAATTTTTGGACTGAATGATTTAATTCGAGATAGTTTTTCTAAAATTATATACATGTTTTCAAATGAAAAATGTACGTGAATCATTGGTTGAATTGTGAATTTCTTCCTATGAATTATATGTATTGTTTCTAGGAAACAACAACCCAATTATTAAATTTTGATTACGATATTATTTTATTCTAATTCTTATTATGTAACGACATGTAAATTTATTTCAGAACATGTTTGGATGGCGCTGTAATGGTTTTCTTGGAATAATTGTTTTTTATATTTTTATTTTTTTTTAAATAAATTTTGGTTGTGTGGGGTATTTTGTTAGTGAACTGATTATCAAATTCTTCATGGAAACACAATCGCACGAGATCTTTTATTTCTGCAAGCCTTACAATAATTACAATCTGTTCAAAATTTTAAAGGTTAACTTACTTTATATATGCATCAATTTCATGAAGTATTAGGTTTGTTTACCTCTGTGTCAATTGTTCTAAATAGATAGTTGAAGCTTAAAAAAAATCGGTTCCCTTCGTTGTCCCGTAACATTTTTTAGAAGGAGGAACATATTGAATGATTTGTCAAAAGAAGGTCTATAACTGGGTTCTAGTCATAAGTTGATCCTTGATTTTAGTATTGAACACTGTGGAATTTGAATAACCGTGTTATTTATTTACATCTCGCCTCATCAGTAATTCGAGTTTATTAAAACATTGTTCTAGAAACCCTTTATGGCTCTTGTAGTATGAACAATAAGTTATATATTGCGGTGATGTAATTTTGTTCTTCTGTGGGTTTGCTATCATGGTATTATTATGTCGTGCGTCAATGTTGAAGAGTAAATTGGAGAAAACCTATTTCCAATAATGTGAATCTATTCAGATCGAAAGTTTTAAACTTCCTTGGTATTTTGTAGCGCACTTGATATTTGGCCTCGATGGTTTTGTTGAAATTAGTTGGCCTTAACACCTGCATGCTTGGATTGCACGCTTGACTTGTATTAAAATAGAATGAAAAAAAGACTCAAATCCACATGGAATCTCAATTCTATTCTACTACCTTTTATTTTTCACTGATCGGATTTTTAATTGTTATGTTACCTTCTATGCAAAAATTGAATAAATTATATCTACGTCTGATTTTTCCCTATTTGTGTTAAGTTTCGATATTGTTCCTGGATGAAGAATTGTAGTAGTTTAGGTCTTTATTTATTTTCATTTTGCAGCATCGACAATTCGAATTGTCGAGTGGTTTTGGAAGAATGCTAACGTACCCAGATTTCATCCCAGGTTTTCGATTATTCGAAAATCATCGACCTTTAGGCCGACCAGAGAATATCGTACCCAACTGTCTCCATCACATATTATTTTAACATTTGTTTGTTACCTCCTCAAGGTTTAAAAGAAAAATAATTCGCAGCAAAGTTAAGTTTATTTTCCTGTTTTCCTTGCACCAATTGTTGCTTTGTGTTTGATATGTCTAGGACTCAGAGAGTTGGAAGTTGCAGAAGCTGCATGAGAACCCATTATCTACTTTAGATGCGTAGGTGCATACAAATGGTTGACACTTGGATGAACGAGTTCAAGAAATGAAGTCTAGTGAAGTTGAGTTGGACAGTGAGTTACGGATTTCAACCCTTAGTTATTTATGCCTTGATATCTTTAATAATACACTTAATAACTAATTGTTGAAATCAACCAAATAACAATATAACTATGAGGTACCTAGCTATTGATGTAGGATAAAGGATCATCGTTATATATATAATTACTAAGAATTTTAGATGATGGCTAACGATGGATTTTGCATTATTAATATTGGTGAAACCCTATCTATTTAAATTCATATATAATTAATGCACCTTCTCATTTCATTTCTCAATGAATGGAAATGGCAATAATTATTGCTAGTGAAAATTTGTTAAGTTAAGATATACAAGTTATTAACTTATATATATATATATATATAATATGACGTGATATCATTAATGTTTAAGTAAGAAAGTAATTTAGGGTTTATTGTTAGTAATAAATTGAAAATGAGTGACAACTAAAAAGGAATGACTGAAAAGGAATTTAAATGTTATAGGATGTCGATTATTTATTAGCATCATTGAATGTTATATTGTTGGTTCTTAATACAAAATACTATGAGTATGAGAGTACTAGTTGGAATTTTCAATGTCAGTTAATTAATTATGGATGGCGATACTTGCTCACTTAATAAGAAGGAAAAATCTCTTAGAAACTTAATTTTCTATCTTAAAAAAAAAAAGACGATAGTTGATTTATCTTAATGATTCTTATCTAGATTTATATCAATTCATTGTAGAAATATATTTTGCAACTTGTGCTTTTAACATAATGAAGATTTGCGCAATTTGCGCTTTTAACATATTGAAGATTTGCGCATTTCCTAATTTAGTAAGATAGTTGCTAAAGTCGTTATTAGTCCCTGCCGTAGGCGTAGAGGGACTATAGTGATCGATAAATCGTTGACCTCGTATTAGATTGTGCATTGACCATAAATATTTCCATATTGTCTATTGTTGGAACAAGGGAAGTGAAGACATCGATTTTAATATAATAAAAAGTATCATGTTTGTCAAGATCTGATTGGACAAAGGATTGGAGGTCTTATTGCAGCCTTCACTATTCCCAATGTTAAATATCTTGACCTGTCCAAAGTATTTGGTAGTATATGGTATTTTTGAATTATATATTTTATTATGCATTGGTCGACGGTGGATTAATGCTAGCAGTAGTTCGAATGTCTCCCTTAGCATTTTATGCTAGGTAGAATACATTCTCTACCATATTACTATATCTAATTTTTGCTTTATTGTTGCATGCTTCGAGAGAACAAGCTTGCCACACTGCATATTTTCTTAAATGCTTGCACAGGCCTATCCCTTCGACGGTCCTGACAGTATTAACTGTTTACCTAACAACTTTGGCAGTGTTAAATGATTATTGTATAGATGGGTTGCAATACAGTTTCGTTCATGGTCAGCATCGGTGCTCGAGTGTTCGATCCTTGTTCGGTGCTTCATTCCATGGTTCTGGTTCTTGTTTGATTCAACTTTGCAAAGTTGAGGTCCTGCAATTGTAGTTCAAGCTCTTCGTGGTTGTTCACTGGTTTGTTGTTTTTCAACTTTGCAAGCTGTTGGACCTATTGTTGCGGTTTGCAGTTTTTGGGGCTGAGCTCTTGTTGTCCTTTGTTGAGAGGTAAGTTTCCCTGTTGTTGTTTTTCAATGGTGGCAGTCCCACCATATTTATCTGTGCTCTTAGTTTTTGTTCCTGGAAAGAATGCATCTTGCAATGTAGAGGGCTTTACGAAAATTAGTTGGGAGCCATCAGAAGAGGGAACCATCAGGCGGGGTCTGTACGCAGGGTATGCTTTCATTCTGTGGGTGGGAACACTACGTCTACATGTTCTATTTCTGCTGAGTAAAGTTATTGTTTTATTTATTTCTCTGTTTTCTTGTCATCTGTTGTGGGGACTAGGGGGGATTGAAGTTCAGAAGAAGAAGGTTCAAAGATACATACGGGAACTGGTGCCCTACTTTGTTGTTTTTTTCTATTTTCCTACCTTTTATTTTTTTCTCCTGCTTTTCTCTGTTTTCTTAGAAAGTGAAACTATGTAGCAAATATCTTCAAAGTGAGAGTTAAAGAGATGAATGAGGTAATAGATGTTGAGTCGTACGAAATAGCTGCACAATCCATTGTACATGACAGCATCGATGTGGTTTTGCATAGAAATTCACTTTTTAGATTGGATGCATTCTCGTATAATGTTGGGGATTGCCTTTTTGATACATTCCAGGTTCTATTGCATTTCCGCTATTCGTCGACCGAGTTGTGAAATGGATTGATAGATTATTTCTTAACCTGTTTTAAAAATGGCGATGCCAAGGCTTTACAGTCCTATGAATACGAACTAGAATCTGATTTTCTTCGGCAGTTGCATGGAATAAAATATGTCACTACGTATTTTTCAAAAATGTGGTTGTCTGCATCTCCAGTTCTGCCTCCGCATGAGAGGGGACTTTGGGGAGATACATTTTGTATACGATGGCTATCTAACTGGCTGAATATATCAGTTGCCATTTGTTCATTGACAAGAAAAACAAGATATCTACTATTCAATAAAACTGCATCTGACAATCCATATTGCATCTTGTTCCATGATGCCAATGCCCTCACCGACCATTATGAACCACTGGTGTACAGAAAAATGCCCATATGAAATATAGAAGGTCCTCATATATACTTGTCCTTTATTTGCAAATACCTTCAATCGCAATGCAAAGGGATTTTACATGGCATAGATTGCCATGGTTTACAACTGGCAACAAACGTTGTGTCTAGCTGTGGAGATAGTCTGTTCAATGCAATTTGTTGTTTGGTACCAGCAGAATTCGACGTTCAGTCGCTGCGTCTTTACACTATACAGCCCTTTTGCAATGCAATTATAGGCGATAACCAATAGGCGTTTAGGTGCTTGCATTTGCACCTTTGCCCATATCTCATAGAAAATATGCCAGTAGTTGGAAGTTGGCAGGAATACCTTGTGAACATGGCACTTCCATATGAAAAAGGGCATATGGAGGGTTGCAGATTCTGTTTGCAATGGTTGTCTGTCATATTCAGGGCTACTATCCAGATATATTACAATGATCTGGATTATTTTCAGAACGAAATGAAAGAAGATATATTACAATGAAATACACATAAAAATAGCCAGAAACAAAGAAATACAACAATACATGATTTCTATTAATGAAAGAAATGTACAAAGACTATAAAAGTACAAGTTCCATACTCGCTAGAATGGTGGCAGCTTTATCTATGAGAAGAGATGTGCCAGCTATGCTCATTCCCAAGAAGATGATTACAACGAGGCTCATAAGGCCTTTTTTATGATCAACATGAATTCCAAAACCCATCCAAAAACCTAACCCTAAGAGATGAAGCAACAAAATTCATTTGGGTCCCATTGGGGTAAGTTAGTACATTAACTTCCCAGGGTTGTAACATTTTCATACGATCTCTGTTTTAGGTGATATCCCGTTGAAAAGGTCTTTTCAACAACTACGCATTATGTTGTCAAACTCTGACTCTGTCTACAGTTTGATTGTGGAAAACCAAGAAAACACTATTTAGAGCCCCAAAATGACCTTGGAAGTACAGAAAGATGTACTGACATGAAAACTTCCAAAATAATCCAGTTGGAATAAGTGGTCGACCACAAATATCCACCTGGATGCTGTGAAGGGCTTCAGAACAACCCCGTAAGTGCAGAACCCTCAATTACAAATAAATGTCCCCATTACAGAGAAACATGTTGAACTGAAAACTGTCAAGATGAGCCAGTTGGAATTTGGAACAGGTGGGTGGCCAACAATATCCACATAGATAAATTTGTGAATCTCATGACCATAAAACATTTGATGTTGATTAAATGCATAAAAAAACAAATGTGCACACAGTTGATCATACAAAAGCAATCGATCAAAATGATGACTATGGAAGAAGAAATGACTACTATGGTCAAGGTCGAGGAAACCGAGGTTGAGGCAGTTTCCAGGTTCGTGGTCAAGGTCGAGGTCAAGATCGACCTTACTATTTCAGCTGCTGAAAATAAGAACACATCATCCCCGACTTCCCAATAAAAGATCGATTCGACTTTAAATACTACAACGTATAATGCGGTGTTAGAGATCACTCACTCGAGGATTTCTGAATAGTACTTGATAAAATAATGAAAAAAAAGATTGTGAACCTCCTCCACAGAGTCCCGAAACAAGAAGTATTAAACTCAAAGAATCTAAATGTTGTTTCAATATCAGGAGCAGGATGGGATATTAATAAAACACCATCACAAAATCGAAAAGCATGGAACTCCATTCCATTCCCAAATCCTGATAAAGAAGATCAAATCATGATGGAAGGACTCAAGTTCTTTAAAAATACTAATCAAGAATATCAGAACAAAGGAAAACAAAATGAAGAAATAGTACAAGAATTTCTACAACTCCTAAAAGAAAATCACTCAGTCGGTCGACTATTGCACCTGCTTAACATCCTAAGAGAATATAAAGAGGGATAGAGACCATCCAAAGATGTTAGAAAACTATCATATAAACATAAATATTACGATCCACAGGTTGACTTGGAAATAAATGGGCTAATGACTGAACATGTATTCGTCGATTTCATATCACAAGTAAACATCCTTCCTCGGGACACATGGATACAGTTGGGTCGACCTTCATTATCATCGACAATGAACTACCTCAAAATTTCCAACCAAATATTAATAGAACCTATCAACATACTCAGAAATGTGGAAAAAAAAATTATGGGTATACTGACACCAATCGACTTTGAGGTAATCAACTTATTCAAAGGAATGCTCGCTTATCCATCACTTGTCGATCGGCCATTGGGGACAACAAATGAAAGCCACTATCTCCTTCGAAAGGGATAGAATCAAGCTAAAAGGGAGACATATAAAAATAGTGATACCCCTGAATCCTAAAGAATAGAAACCTTGAATTGAATCATGGGACGAAGATCAAGAAGATGAATGTTTTTACCAGATAATCAATGAACAAAGAGATTGTGTCGAACCAAATGCGCAAGGAGAAATTTTAACAGAATATCCCTTGTCGGTCAGACACAACTCCGACTCATATCTATAGAATTGGAATATAGAAAATTATGAAGCACATTCAAAAGACTGTTGGTCCATCGAAGCCATTCCAATAAAATGACCAAGAACATGTTTTTCAATCCAAGATGTACCCATAGTATATGAGAAAAGGATTCGACAAACATCCACTCTAATCCCGACCGAAAATAGGATGAAAAATCCATTGCGCTATAACGAACAGAGCACACCATCAACACACGTAAAAGAAGTTTCTAAATCTATGGGAGAATATGGAATAACCCAAATCTTGGTGGAAACTTTCACAAGAAAAGATGCAAGATGGTGGGAAACGCATTCCCCAAGACTAAAAACATGGAAAACCATGGATAACATGGAAGAAACCAAAGCATTTTATAGAATTCTTTGAAGAGAAGAACCTAGCTAAAACAACCAACATTCCCCTCTTCAAAATCAGATATGATTCCATGGAACACATTCACCTCTGTGAAAATAAATGGTGCATAATAGGCTATAGGTATGAAAGGGTATAGCCGCATATGTTTCCAAATATGTTGGACAAAATACCAAACAAATGGTACAAAGTTGAAGAATCATGTTGTAACATCCAGTTCCACTAATCACATTTTCATGACATTGTTTATTCTTTGAGGACACTTGTGTCCAAGTGATATGGTTAAACATAGTACATTATGATTGCCTATTTGGTTATGAGATTATGCTATTTTGTGTATGAAAATTTGATATGTTATTTTATTGATGTATAACATTGACAGGTATTATGATGAGGTTTCCCTGAGTGTGCAGGAAACATGGCATGATGAGGATGCTAATGGCGTTGACATACTTCCTTGGACTCCAGATTGAGTCAAGGAGTGGACTATTACTTTGGTTATGAGTACTTGATTTATTACGCATGTGTTAAATGATGATTTCAATTATGGATTTCGTGTATATGAGTTATTGGTATTATCCTTTTTTAGTTGATGCAGGCATGGTGACACTTGCTAATTTGAATCACATATGGAGTAAAGGGGTCATACACAGATATCATATGAATGAGAGAGAGGTGTGCTAACATCCCCATCATATCCTACTAGCAATCTCGTCGTGACCTAAACTGAAGGTTAATGAGTACCTTTCTCTTGAGAGGTTCACGATGTCATGAGGTCGGACTAAGACATTCGCTCACAAGGATTTTTGAGGGGCATGCAATAAGAAAGATTCCTTATTCCTCGGTAAGCCCTTAGACTCACACAAGGTCGACACGTGGATCATTGACTCCAAGCATCAGAAAACTTCCAAACTAGTCAATGGCGAGTGGCGCCCTTGGAGCACATAGGTGCGTCTTGAAGGGCACGTCACAAGAATACGTTAGTGAGTTATTAAAAATATAGAATACCAAAGAGAACAAAACAATTACTTAGAAATGATAGAAAATAGAAAATGAATCTAGAATATTTTAATTTTAATTTATGAAAGGAAACATAATAAAAATCAAAGTCTAACAACGCCCGAGGGGGCAGGTCAATTGGCAAGTGTCATGATATCAAGTTCCATGAGGTTTTGAGTTCAAATCCCCCCAATTTATCTTGTGTGTCACATATGGGGCATCATGGGCACACCTGGAGGTTATAGAGGTAGTAGTTGGATAACACGACCACGTGTAACGCGAGTACGTGCCCAACTAGTTGTTGATTCCGCCAGACATAATATATATATATATATATATATAATCTAAGTCTAACTAGTTATGTTTAAACAAAAATATATTAAAGGGGCTTAAGGAAAATCTTAGACTAAACAAAACTATTTTAGGGAGGATAAAGTATTTGACATGTGCACAATGTGTGCATGAAATTAATAAAAGAAAATTTTAATTAAAAGAAATTATTTTTTTGAGAGAATGTGAAGTCAACATAGAGTTAGAATCCTAAGTCAATCTAGACTCTAAATCCTAACTAGGAGAAGAATCCTAATCAAACTCCAACTATAAATTAGTTAGGAGACATAATAAAAGAGAAATTGGGGAACTAAGGGACAACTAAGAGAAAATCTAGGAACTAATTTGGATGTGAGGGAAAATACACAATTATTTTAAATTAAAAAGGAATAAACATGTGCAACTTGAGGAAAGGGTGACATGTGTTGGGGGTGAATAATCTTTAATTTATTTATTAAAAATTAGCTAATTGGGCATGAGATGACATGTGTCAAGGTGATTTTTCTTATAAAATGAATGGTGAGGAAGAGGAAAGGGACCCTATTGTTGGATGAATGAAATGTTGTTGAAATTTATATTGACTAAGTTTACTTGTGTGAGTTGGGCTGCAAGTTTGAGCAAGAAGTGAAAGCCTCTTCTTGCGAGGAGAAACTTGAGCTATTTTGAATATGAACTCTGTGTGTGACTCCTTTGCATCTCGAGGGGCTAAGGGGGAAGAAAAGTACCCCTAGTGTTGGCTGGGAGGTATCGGTGAGGTCATTATATTAGCGCAATTCTTTGAATCAAGGATCAACATCAAACAACAATCTTCATCTAGTTATGTTATTTTGATTGTTCTAGATATTTTATTATTTATGAATCTGTAATTTTTTGACTGAATGATTTAATTCGAGATAGTTTTTCTAAAATTATATACATGTTTTCAAATGAAAAATGTACATGAATCATTGGTTGAATTGTGAATTTCTTCCTGCAAATTATATGTATTGTTTCTAAGAAACAAGAACCCAATTATTAAATTGTGATTAGGATATTATTTTATTCTAATTATTATTATGTAATGACATGTAAATTTATTTCAGAACATGTTTGGATGGAGCTGTAATGGTTTTCTTGGAATAATTTTTTTTTATATTTTTCTTTTTAAAAAAATAAATTTTGGTTGTGTGGGGTATTCTGTTAGTGAACTGATTATCAAATTCTTCATGGAAACACAATCTCATAGTATCTTTTATTTCTGCAAGCCTTACAATAATTACAATATGTTCAAAATTTTAAAAGTTACCTTACTTTATATATGCATCAATTTCATGAAGTATTAGGTTTGTTTACCTCTGTGTCAATTGTTTTAAATAGATTGTTGAAGCTTAAAAAAATCGGTTCCCTTCGTTGTCCTGTAACATGTTTTAGAAGGAGGAACATATTGAATGATTTGTCAAAAGAAGGCCTATAACTAGGTTCTAGTCATAAGTCGATCCTTGATTTTAGTATTGAACACTGTGGAATTTGAATAACCGTGTTATTTATTTACATCTCGCCTCATTTTAGTAATTAGAGTTTATTAAAACATTGTTCTAGAAACCCTTTATGGCTCTTGTAGTATGAACAATAAGTTATATATTGCGGTGATGTAATTTTCTTCTTCTGTGGGTTTTCTGTCATGGTATTATGATGTCGTGCGCCAAACGTTGAAGAGTAAATTGGAGAAAACCTATTTCCAATAATGTGAATCTATTCAGATCGAAAGTTTTAAACTTCCTTGGTATTTTGTAGCGCACTTGATATTTGGCCTCGATGGCTTTGTTGAAATTAGTTGGCCTTAACACCTGCGTGCTTGGATTGCACGCTTGACTTGTATTAAAATAGAATGAAAAAAAGACTCAAATCCACATGGAATCTCAATTCTATTCTACTGCCTTTTTATTTTTCACTGATCGGATTTTTAATTGTTATGTTACCTTCTATGCAAAAATTGAATAAATTATATTTACGTTTGATTTTGCCCTATTCGTGTTAAGTTTCGATATTGTTCCTGGTTGAAGGATTGTAGTAGTTTAGGTCTTTATTTATTTTCATTTTGCAGCATCGACAATTCGAATTGTCGAGTGGTGTTGGAAGAATGCTCACGTACCCAGATTTCATCCCAGGTTTTCGACTATTCGAAAATCATCGACCTTTAGGCCGACCAGATAATACAGTACCCAACTGTCTCCATCACATATTATTTTAACATTTGTTTGTTACCTCCTCAAGGTTTAAAAGAAAAATAATTCACAGCAAAGTTAAGTTTATTTTCCTGTTTTCCTTGCACCAGTTGTTGCTTTGTGTTTGATATGTCTAGGACTCAGAGAGTTGGAAG
>SNQJ01S0084830.1:0-26667 GCA_010110895.2 Picea sitchensis
TACCATTCAATACAGTTTTCTGCAATACACAATTACACAAGATGTCCTCCTCCTCCTCCTTTTCTCGTGAAAACCATAAATGAGAGACGCTCTTCTACCGTGATTCACCACCTCCAAAGCTTCTCCTCGTACTTTTCCTTCAAAGCCAAGCCATCGATTCCCACAACTACTCATCTCCCAACGCAAAAAAACCACAACTGTCACTAAATAACTCTTAATATCCATACCGATTCCACTAAATACATACCCAAAATCTCTTCTCTTTTAGCTTGGCTTCCGAACCTGGCTCCCCAGGCTAATCACAAGCCTGCCACTTCGATCTGTGAGATGCAGGGTTACAAAGAAACCTCGGGCAAATGAAACCATTGAGCCATAAGAGACAAAGTCGAATTGTCTCCACCCATGAGGCATGGAATCCACGTGAGCTTTTATGTTTTATGCATTTATTTTTACTAGCATTTTGTGCATATCACGTGATAGAAAAGATGGTCGCTAATATCCACCTTGTTATGTAGCATTTTATTGTTGTGGGTGATATATAGGTTTTTTTTTATCTAAATTGTTTTCAGATTGATAGTTTATATATGATAATCAATATGCATTCAGTAGCAGAGTCATAAATGCTGTATAAACTGGAGATATATATCGTTGGATCCAACTGTGTATATTTTCAACCTATAGTATTTAAATTCAATAATATATATCCCCAACTTATACAGCATTTATAACTCTACGGCTTGATGCATATTGATTGCAGTTTATACACCATTCAATACTGTTACAGCATTTATAACTCTACTGCTTGATGCATATTCATTATTGCAGTTTATATACCATTCAATACTGTCTGTTGCATTCAATACTGTCTAGAGTGGTATATTGGTTGTTGGATTTGAAAACAATTGGACACCCTATGTATTACTGACCTTAACACTCATTGTAGCATTCAATACTGTCTAGAGTGATATATTGGTTGTTGGTTGTGGGATTTGAAAACGATTTGACATCCTGTGTATTACCGAGCTTAACATTCAATGCTGTTTAGCACAATGTACCATTGTTGGGAAAAAAACAAATTTACATCAGAACACATGTTTTATTCCATGTTTTATTCTTGACAAATTGTATATTGTTAGGTAGAAAAGACAAACATTTCATTTTATTTATTAATATTAAAGGAACTTACAGCTCAGAACAGATGTTTTATTCGTTAGGGTAAATAGTGTTCGCCATAAAAGACAAGCATTTCATTTTATTCCTTAATAATAAATGAAACTTACAGCTCAGGTAAAATGTTTTATTCGAATGCAGGCGGTCGCCCACGCATAACTAAATATTTGGATGTACTCTAATGATGGTGAGTGGGGTGAGGAATCTTTGTTTACTAAAAAGCTGGTTCTGTATGTTATCATTATAGGAGGTTGTTTAGTCTTCCTAAGCATTTTTGTTGCAATTTGTAACAGGGATTGCATCATTTGGTCCCTACTTCTCGTTCATCTATGTATTCTGCCATTTTTCGATGGGCTCATACAAGGAGCTACGTTGACCTGTCACTAAAGTCGACGTAGGATTACTTGGTTATCTGGACCATGAACTTGTATTCGAGAATGCTAACTTTCAACCGCGAGAAAATTCGAGTGAAGAATCATTTAGTTTGGGGTTTGGATCTAAGTGATTTAGTGTGAGGTAATAGCATTCTCAGCTTCATTAGCAATATCAATATTATACAATACTTTGTAATACTTTGGAACGTAGTTGTGAAGTTCAAGTTCGAATTTGATACGATTCCGATTCGATACTATATTAAAAAAAATCAAGTGAAATTTTTCAATTTGAAAAAAGTTAGTAAAAATTCACTAGTGTTTAGTGTATCCAAAGACATTTGTACAACTCATCATATTTTGCTTTCAATCAAGGGCATTCAATACAAAACAATCTCCAAAAACAAAGAGAATCATGATTTTTTTTTTGAGTAGTGATAAATTTTTTTGGGTTGCAAGTCGAATATAAAACTATCAAAACAATATGAATTAGTATATAACTTCAATCTTTTAAAGTTTTTTTTAATGATTCAACATTATGTTTTTATAATCTTATTTCCCTCTTTTATTATATATATATATAGATAGATAGATAGTTTGAGTGAGCTTAATGATTAAGAACACATGTTTCTTTATAAGAGATCACAAGTAGAGAACATCAAAAGACGAATCAAATTGGACCAATAATTTGGCTGAATCAAATGAATTGGAGATTTTTTGAATTTATTTCATCCTCATTCTCAGTTGCTACTGTAATTCTCTCTCCTTCGCTTGCATTTCTTCCATTGCATAGGGAAATATATCTTTCAATGATGTGGTTTCTTCCTCAAGCTCACATGGTTTTTCCAACGCTATGTACCTATGAAAAAGGCTACCTTCTTTCCCATCATTTTTGTGGCTAAGCTCATCAAATGCCACATTTATTTCTGCAAGAAGCATGTCGATTGCTGGCTTGTGACCTCGACGAACAACACTGCACTTCTCAAAGCTAGAAGCCTCTTCTATAAGATGATTCATATATCTACCCTTGTGGTCGAGGTATATTCATTGTTGAATTTGATGCAATTGTTGATAGGGACATTATTCTTCACTTTGAACTCTATTTTTTTAGCTCTACGGGTCTTGGCATGAAGTTGGGTACTCTACTTTTGACCTCTCTATGAACTATTTAACCTTGATTTTGTTATGGGTAAGGCTCCCCAACCTTCCACTACAATTCTGACTTCTTGATACATTGGAAAAGATTGGAAATAACATCAACAACTTCTATTATTGCAAACCTGAAACAAAGGAGTGACAACGCACAACCTTTGCAAGGTTTGTGTTGAAATGGATCTCAAAAGGCCTTATGGAAGAGATTTGGCTTGATGCAGGTGAACATGTATGTAAATAGAGGCCAAGGTTGGGCACTTCATTTCTTATTCCCCAATTGCAACCCTATTCATGACCAGGGGAAAAAAAATCATGGTGGGCCCCAAGCCAAAAGGAAACCTAATTGGTAGTCCACATGGTGGAATGATACATATGTGAGCCGCCAACAAATATAAATAGAGAATGAAGTAGAAAAAGTTAGTCAAAAACTCAACCATTCCAACAATATATATTGAAGTTCTATTTATCCATTTAGAAGCATCCCCTCTTAGAAAAATATTAGCAACACAAAGGAGGATATACATATGGAAAAAACACAACCCATACATGATGAATCACACAAGGTCCTAATGGAGAATTCAAAGAGCATTCCAAGAGATGCTACTAGCCTCGCGGAGGAAGAAGTTGTTGGAGATACTTCACACACACCTAGGATTTTTTTTTCCTAAGGTTTTCCCTATGTTTATTAGTCATTATCCAGTCTCCTACATTTTAGGGAGAATATTCATTTTCCTACATTCTAGGGGAATATTCTCTTTAGTTCACACTTCAATTAGATCAGTTGAGTGGAGTCTTGATGCCACATTGGTTCCATCACCATGCAACATTGGGGTCATCACTACTAATGCACATTGTCCTTGGGATTATCACCAGAGTGATGCATTATTCATGCCTTTAGTCAATTAACTGAGGGCTGAGAGACTAGTTGACTTAGACTAGGTGGAAGTTAACTCCCGTAATTGTTGGTGTGAGTCCAGATCACTCTAGACCACCAATATGATGCATTGGATTCTCTTCCAGTGCACATTAGTTGACATATACATAGTATATCATGTGTAAATTATCGCTCATTCATTTAGTTAATACATATCTTTGATTCTCTCTCTCTCGTTTCCGTCTTTTCTCATTTTTCTGCAAACTGTGTATGTCCTTTGCTAGCTAGATCTTATCTGTGCAGGTTCATCCAAATTTACATGGTACCAGAGCCAACGGATTGCTAGGAAAAGACACACCATACTCTTTTTGTAGGTACCGAAGATTAAAGACAGCGAGAAAATGGAATTTCCAAAAGAATTGATTCTTACGCCGTACAATTTCTTTGCATGGAAGCACAAGATGGAATTGCATATTTGAAGCAGAGGATTATATAGGTTAACCATGGGCACAGAGACCAAACACACATCATCCATAGAAAAATCCAAGTATATGAATCAGATGGATGAAGCGTATGGAACTATTTGCAATCTTATTTCTCTCGAGCTCCTCTTTCATATATCCTCCTGTAAAACCACCAATGAAGTTTGGAGCACCATGGAAGGACCTTTTGGAAAACAAGACAAGATGAGGGGACATATACTCGAGGTGGAATTGCTCACTTTGGATCCAAAAAACTTCGACAATCTCCATTTTTTTTTACCAAATATAAGGATTTATTGTCGCAACTCAAGGCTTGCGGGGTTGATAAATCTAAGGTGGAGAAACAAATGGTCCTTACCATTTTTTCCAAACTTGGTACGAAATATTCAGTGTTTGTATCCAAATTTCATTCAGTTAGGCTCGCCTTTGGAGCTACCTAGAAAATTCCCTCTCTTGAGGCCTTTATCGAGTCTCTGACGCAAGAGCAGACCAAACTCATCAATATGGGAAAAATCAAAGGCTCAAAGGCGTATGCACTTGCTGTGCAAGACGGTAGAAGTCACCAAAATTAGAAATATTAAAACAAATACAAAGGGAAGGGACATGGAAATCCAAAGAAGGAAGGGTACTCAAAACCCTTCAACGATTCCTCTGGATCCAAAGGTGGAAAGGGAAGAAAAGGGGAGAAATGCACTTACTGCCAACGAGGATTCCATCCAAAATACACATGCATGCAGAAGAAGATAGATCAAATGACACAAATAATTCATCAAAACAACCTTGGAGATCGCATCCACAAGGGTGCCAAGAAGAAGAAGCCAAAAGATCAAAACCCCAAGAAAGGTAATTCTAGCCATGCTTTGATTTCCATTAACTTCTATCCCGATGCTTGGATTTTAGATTTGGGTGCGTCACACCACATGGAATCCACAAAGGAAGTCTACTCTTCATTGGACGCATGCAAAGGACACCTTCAAGAGAAATTCAACAAATGATGTGTTCTTGGAAAACACCCTCAAGAGAAATTCAACAAATGAAAGACTTAGAAGGCCTCCTCTCCTTTGGATTTGATCCACAACAATCTCATGGGTCCTTTTCTGCATCCATCAATTAGTAAAGAAAGGTATGTGCTCATTTTTGTTGATGATTTTTCATGCTACACTTGGACTTTCTTTCTCAGGAAAAAATATGAAGTCTTTTAGCGTCTCAAAGATTTCAAAGCCCTTCATAATTGGACTTTCTTTCTTAGGAAAAAAAATATAAGTCTCTTGGCTCAAAGACTTCTAAAGCCCTTGAGACACTGAAGGCAGATCAGTCCCAAAACATATAATGGGGGGATTATGTCAACCATGAGGTAAAAAAACTTTGTCTTGAGTGGTTGGGATCTAACTTGTAGCACACCTGCCTCTATAATTCTAACAAACCGAGTTGTTGATTGGAAGAATAGATCCCTGAAAGAAATGACATCTTGTTTGTTGCATGCAAAGTCACTTCCAAAGATTATGGATGAAGCACTTAATTGTGAACTACATCCAAAAAAAAAACTCCCATAGATATGTTAAGCGATAAGAATCCTTCAGGTTTAGATGCCTCAAACTAAGTGACCTAATTTCTCAAATATTCGCTCATGTGCATGGGCCAGGTTTCTCTCTAAGAAGAGGAAGGCACCTAATCCACAGAGAATAGAGTGTATATTTTTTTGGATACCATGACGATGTCAAGGTATATGGACTCATTGATCTCTCCATGGAATGACTCATCATTGAGTGAATGTCCACCCTGAGGAAGTATCTGCATATACACCATGTGAGCTGCATTACGCGTATTACCCTTTTGTTCTCCACCTGTTTGATGATGAGCATGTAATACGTCGACCTTTCTTATATGAGAGTTCTAATTCATAGGATTTAGTTTATTCAAATACCGAGTCGCAGAGATAGTTAGATGTAAAAGTCGCGGTAACGCAGATGCGTATGCAAAGAGCTAGAGCCGCAGGGTCCAAGGGCCAAGACTACTCTCGTGGATGCAGTGGGGATCTGTTGGGGATCCAAATGATACCGTGGAGGATTCGGGATCCATTTTGGTGAGCCTCCTCTTGCACTTACTTCTACTGAACCGATGCCACCCATGAATCTTTTCTTGGTTTCGGGCTTTTAGATCCATCCTAAGGACAAGGCTGGTCGGGAATCCCTTGAATTCGCCATGAAGGAGGAGGCCAACTCCTCCTTGAGAACCAAACTTGATCATGTTACCCTTCCTTCGTGAAGGAAACTTGTCATGTGTAGATGAGTCTACAAGACCAAGAGCACAACGTATAGACATGTTATACGTACAAAGACAACTAGTCGCCAAAGGCTTTCAATAGGTAAACAACATTGACTTTGACGGTAGACCTTTCACTCCAGCTAAGATGGATTCCATATGTTTGCAACTTACCATTGAGGCAAACTACATGGGAAGTCCATGATGGACGCATTTTCTTCATGGAGATCTCTATAAGGAGATCTATATGGAGCATCCCTAGGGTTTCATGCAGATCTGTATCTTGATCCGGCTGACTAAAGAAGTTACTTTTACACTTCAAGCCCGAGGACATGGTATGCCAAGATGGAACCCTACATGTTGTCACAGAACTTCATACATTGTAAATAAGACGTGAATGTCTAAATTCTCAGGATGATTGATTCAATTCTACTCCTATTTCTATATGTTGATAATTTGTTATTCACTAGTTGCTCGACTTCGCGATTACAAAATAGATTATGCACTGATGTGTTATTGATGATGGACATGGGTCCGCTTCAATTCTTCCTTGGTCTCGAAGGATCAGCCCAAGATGCATCGTGAATCAAACTGGGCCCCATGCCATGCAGTACAAGATCTCCTCGAGATTCCACATGACAGATCGCGCATCTCTACCCAACTCTTCCTCTATCGAGTCGCACTAGGATGATGGGATTCCACTAGTGGAAGTTCACATTGTACAAACAACTAGTGGGGGAGCTTGTTGCAGGTCACACATACTCCAAACCATACCTCTCCTATGCATTTTCCTCAGTTTCCAGGTTCATGGAGGACCCACATGGGCTACATTGGAAGGATTCAAAGCATATCCTTCGATATGTATAGGGAAACATCACCTTTGGGATCACCTACAACATACCGTGATTGGACCCTCATCAGTTCACTCCATTCGGACTGGTTGATGCATAACATTGGATCATAAGTCCACATTTGTTACTCACTTAGTCCTGGGTTCCGGCCCATATGCTGGTTGATCAAGAAGAAGGATGTTATTTCCTCTTAGCCGAAAGGGTACATAGGTAGTTAAAATGTAACCATTCGTGCCATGGCTGCCAACATTTTCTCACTTATTAAGCATTCATTTCATCTATCGATTATCCCTTCCTCAAGTATAACCTAATCAAGTTCTACGTAGATCTAGTTCGAGGTAGCGATGAAGCACATCGTGAGATCCACATGCACTGGCATCCTGGACTTAGTACCAGGGGACTGGTCAATCGCAATTTTGTCCCTTCAAGAGAACATACCATTGTGACATTCCTCACCTCAAGACCCCACCGAGCAAAAGTTCCATTCTTTGTTTAGTCGTCTTGGAGTGAAGGACATAGTTGCTCGAAAGCAACCGGCTGCATTTTTGATACATTGTTCATGGGGTTCCGTAAAGGAGTTCTTCTCCTCTTTCCTCGCTTATTTGTAGTGTGTCTTTGTTTTCTGGCACCTAGCTGGCCTTGTCGAGATCCATTTCTTTTATTTTCACCTATAGTGATGTTCCGGGGGATGTTGAGATACTTCACACACACCTAGTTTTTATTTTTCCTAAGGTTTTCCTATGTTTATTAGTTGGCTATCCTCCTATAATTTAGGGAGAATATTCCTTTCCTATATTCTAGGGGAATATTCTCTTCAATTCACACTCTAGTTAGGACTGGGCTGAAAGTGGAGTCTTGATGCCAATATTGGTTCCATCAATATGCATCATTGGGATCATCACCCGCTAATGTGTATTGTCCTTGGGATTATCACCATAGCGGCGCATTACTGATGCCTTCAATCAATTAACTGAGGATCGAGAGGCTAGTTGACTTAGAATAAGTGGCAATTAACTCCTCAGAATGCAAGTAAAGGTCCAAATCACTCTAGGACCACCTCACCATGGGCAATATCATTTCTCTTCCAATGCATTATTAGCTGAGTTATATAGAGTACATAATGTGTAAATTATCATTCATTTATTCAGCTAATGAGAATTCTTATCTCTCTGCTCTGGCTTCCTTTCTCATTTTCACAAACTGTATGTCCCTTTACTAGCTGACCTTATCCGTGCAAGTTCATCCACATTTACAAAAGTTACCCTTTATATTTTTTCTAAAATACTATGTTGCATGACAATCCAAAGAGAAAGGATCTAAGTCATTGATAAGAAAAACAAAAAATATAGTAACCTCTTATTTGTAAGAAAACCAAAAAAATTATAACCTTGTTATTGAGTAATGAATAATCAACTTGATTAAGAAAACAATCTTTATTATAAAATGTACCATCTAATAATAATATTAATCTTCTAATAATATTATTATGCCATAATATAGGGCGCTCTCACTTCCAAAACCATACCTACTAAAAATTGATTTACATTTTTTTTTTTTTTTTTTTTTTTTTTTTTTTTTTTTTGACAAAAAAAAAATCATTTATATTTTGTTCACCTATGTTGTACAGTCCGACCACACCCTTTTTAATACAAATTTTAACAATTATGGAAAGCAAATCATTTTTTAGAGGTTCTTTTATCACTTAAACTAACAAGGCAAGGCAACGTGGTGACTTAGTTCTTACCTCGCAACGTGGTGGCTTAGTTCTTACCTCGTTGTAAAAAAAAAATAGTTTTTCTAGCCACATGTTTAAAATGGAGTAGTGTAAATATGTTATGATTTGAACATTTTTTTATTATATTTTTAAATTGTTTTTCCAAAATATAGTAAAAATTTAAAGGAAGTGTTGAAATTGTAAATTTTAATTGTTGGTGATTGCATAATCTTAATATAATAAAAAGTTTGACTATTGAATCTATTTATACATTTAAAAACAATTTCAATTAATGAAAAAATTGTAATTTGACTAAAAATTATATAACCGAATCCAAATAATAGATTGTTTACACTTCTTCTGGCCTAAAATAGCTTGAAAAATTCACTATAATATAGATTTAAAAAGTAGTAGATAAGTGATTATGGTTTTGGACGTATGGAAAATCACATATAAAATAGCTTGAAAAAATTAATTATAATATAGATTAAAAGTAGTAAATAAGGATTATGGTTTT
Source organism: Picea sitchensis (assembly GCA_010110895.2). NCBI lineage: Eukaryota > Viridiplantae > Streptophyta > Pinopsida > Pinales > Pinaceae > Picea > Picea sitchensis. The sequence continues at coordinate 9,394 of SNQJ01S0084830.1, forward strand.
GATGTAAGCTGAAAATCATTATTACAAGATGTTTGTCTTTCAAAATGAAATTATGTCATTCCTACATATTTTTATTAATTAATATTTTATTAAATATTTTTTTATAGTGTTGATTTTCAATATTTTAATGGGTTAATTTTAGAAAATCCTCCACAATTATGAGTAAATATGAAAATATTTATTTCTTGGCAACGAAAAGCATTTATTTAAGCATGAGTTAATAAGTGGATAAAATTAATCTCTTGTGTTGTTTTTCAGAAGGCAAACTCTGAACATTTTTTCAAAATTCCTATAATTTGAGTTGTCTTAAAATGGGTCAAAATTTTGAAGGACAAAGTTCCTTAGTCAAAGTTCCCATCATGAGGTGGAACTATAACTTTTGCAAATTCCTTGAAAATTTGGAAAATACTCTTACACAAAAAGAGGTTGAGCTCTATACACCACTAACTTCTTTATTTAGTGGTTGGCATTGTTGTTTTTGGTTATTCAAAGGAGTGAGTTAATTAATGGACTAACTCAACCATTCCAATGAGTCCATTTTTTCGCAAAGTTCATCCTTATCTACTTTTTTTTTTTGTTCCAAGGGTCTAAATCTTTTTAATATAGGATAAAACCCCTCAAGTAAAGTTCCATAAGTTTCATTAATCATGCAGAAACAAAAATTCCTACCTGATTTAGAGAATATTTTTATTAAAGTGTTGAGTTTTGTTCACTTCTAAACTTTACCCCTGCTATTCAGATAGTAACATGCACTCAATCGAGTTACTATGGGACAACTCCAACCTTTCCTCGATGAGATTTGTTTTTGGTAAGATTAAAAGTTCCACCTTGATCACACTTATTTTTTTCAAATTTTTATGATCTAGGTCATCTTAAAATGCTGCCAAACTCTTTAAGGAAAAAGTTCCATGGTCAAAGTTCTCATCAATCAAGTGGTACACAACTTTTGACAAAAATCTAAATCATGCAATCAATTTCAATAGAAAAGAGAGGCTGAGTTTGTCCAATAATTGACTCTTATTCCATATGCACTACAAGCTAATGCAAAATGGTATAGTGTATATATTTAGTTAGTATATTAAATTGTAGTGTGGTTTTCAATCTTTGTTATCGTTTTGAAACATTTCCAATGTTTTGAGGGACACTCCACCCATCATCAAAGGATAAAGATGCAGTTTTGAATTATGATGGGTGCAGTGTCCACTCAATACAATTTTGAATTATGATGGGTGGAGTGCCCACTCAAAACATTGGGGACTATTTCGAAACTATGACACACTTTAAATTATACCACAATAAAGAAACATTGTGAAAATCTACACATTCAAATAATATATTAAATTTCTTCATTTAATAGTGTTGTGAATTGAAAATAAAGATTTTCAAAATTAGATATAATTGAGATGATTCTAAACTCCTATTCAATTGATGCACACAAGACTTTCTTTTTCTTAATGAATATTTTTTTTATATTATATATAATCAAAAGGTTGTAGTTGAGGATAGCAACATTACACACAGGGTTGATTTAGAATTTCCAACATGTAAAAATAATTCTCTCAGGCTACATATAGAAGCTTACACCATACTAAGAAGTAAATATTCCACGTTGATATACATGCTAACAACCTAATAACACAAAAAAAACATAAGTATTAAATCTAAAAACATAGAGACTATTTTCTTCTTCCTAACCATCATTTATGTAAGTAGAGTTTTGCTTCTCAATTTCCATTGGATTCTTCAATTAATAGACTGTTTCATCTTCTTTGAACTCAACTTGGACCAGCTTTTTTGAATCCCTATCGTTTGAAGCGGTGGATGGACTGTCCTTATGGAGGTTGAGATCCATATTGCAAAGCCTATTGCATTTTTCTTTAAGGATGTACATCCTATTTTTTTGTTGAACCAACAAGTTCATGATATTTTCACACTGAGAAATGCAGTGATGCTCATTCTCAAGGACTTTAGAATTCACAGAGAGCAGTGAGCTCCCATTGGATTGAATAAGTTCTCTATGCTTTTCAAAAAAAATTATAGTTCTGATACATCACTATTTTCCATATTTATCAGATCTACAAAACAAAATTGGAAGTGGAAATATGAACCGACGTTGTATACCTTATCCAAAGGAACAAATATGGTGTTGCTAGGTTCTCTAGGAACATGCAAGAGCCCAAGTTCTTTGATAAGAGAAAAAAATGAGTATGCTGGTTTCAATCGGGACATGGCACGTTAGAGATACTGATCAAACTTTGTGTGTGGAGTTTTACAACGCCCAACGTTGAGTGGGACACTCCACCCATCAATGTGTGGGACACATAAGAAGTCGATAGTTGTAAACGAAAGTGCTGAGGTTTATGTAAGGTAGAATAATGAGAGGGACGCTAATGAATTGAAAGTAGTCATTATTAAAATTAGTAGTAGTCATAAGGAGGATCGAGAGAAAGTATATTAAACCAATAATAAAGTCTTGAATTGGAATAATCAAAAAACAAATTAGGGTTAGGTTATGAGAGACAATAACTTTTGGTTAAAAATATAAAATAATAACGGGAAGAGATAATTATTAAGGAAGGAAATACTTAAAAGATACATAAAATAGATGAAGTCAAGGTAGAAAACAATGATTAAAGAGGGAGAAAATGATGAAGGAGAGTTTATAAAGAGATACTCTTCATAAAAAATGTGGAGTTAGTTATGAGAGATGGAAAATTCAGTCATTCATATTAAAGATTAAAAAATGGCTAAAATAAGATAATAAGGAAAGAAAATGTTAAAAAGTAGAAAATACTTAAGGAGAGATCAAATAGATGCAGTACAAGGTAGCACAAGTGTAAAACTCCCTGATGATGAGTGTAGTGTACACTTGAAATGTTGGACATTTTAAAACTCCACACACATGTTTGATCCATAAAACTCTCTAACAAGAAAAAAATTCCGAACACTGATACTCCTTAGCAAGATGAATCCAAATTCTAGATTATTAAACAAGATGGACAAACAAATACATACACAACGTGGACAAACAAATACATACACATAGACCATAATTAAAATTCTCTTCCCCTTAAAAATGACTTAAATCTAAAAATCTTCCTATCTCCAACTTTCATTGTAATTCCCCTTACATAACAGAACCAAAATAAGCACATCAAACAATCCAAACAAACAAATAGAATTGAATAAAGACTAGAATTGAAATGCACTTCTCCATATAATAATAATGTTCAAAATGTAATCTTTATTATGATTATTTTGAAATTAATCATATTGTTTAATAATAATAAAAATTAAAAAATATTTTTACATACTAAATAAATAAAGTGATAAACAATAAATAACATTAATTTTTTCTAATAACATTTGAAACATACAATTACATTCACATAAAGTTGATTTTATATATTATATAAAATAATTAATTTTTTAACTTTTAAATTTTATATTATAGATTAGAAAAATTTAAAAATTAAATTATAACTAATAAAAATTGCAAAATAATTTGTAATATTATTTTTTATTACCCTACACTAATAATATGACATCTTAAGATAATAATTGAATGTGTAAGGGATATACAACATCATTGAGGTACATGTATGAGACTTTCTTATTTATGAAACAAGAGATTTAGTGTATGAGACTTTTTTTATTTGTGGGATAAGAAACTTCATACATACAATATTTTGACTACTAAAATTTATAAAAAAATAATAATTAAATACACAAAAATATATAATATTACTTAATATATAATTAATTAATTAATTTATTTACTTTAAACTATTTCTTTTTTTTTTAATAAATATATGTTAATTTTCATAAAACTTGCCGTAACCTTTGAAAACATGACCAAATCATTGATTTTCTTAATAAATTTATGTTCAAACTCAATAAAGATATGATGGAAATCTATGGAATATTATTTTAAAATCAGAACTCAAAGAATTATATTGTTATAAAAAAGTGTTTTAATGATTAAATTTGGGGCTTTCATCTTTTATCCATTCATATAGACTCAAAACCAAGGTTTGATACTCAATTTTTAATCCTTTTAATTAAGTAAAAGTTACTAGCTTCCATTATGACATATATTTTTATTTACTTTGGATAGAGAGTCATGCTCTCCATTTTTTTCTATGAATTTTTATTTATTTGGTATAATTAGTATAAGATTGTTGATGGTTAGCATATTTATAATTATTTTGTTGTTTTTACATCTTATAAAACAAAATAAAATTGAATTTTTCAATAATATGAGGAGTTTGATTCATGTTAAATTGATTTTTTATTTCGAAGAATTTGATTAATGCTTTGTCTTCTATGTTTTAGAAGAATTAATCATGGGGTAAGGAGTTGCCTCTAAAGATATATAGTAGTGATTGTAGTGGCTTCTCTATTATTAGTAGGCATTAAAGCAATGCCACTCACTAAAGGAGTGGGCATCAAATCTATCTAATGGTTGTCCAACTTTGAGTCTTTCTATCGAAAGGGTTTTTTAATTTTTCCTCTTAGAGTCGGAGATGATTTTTCCTTTGCGTAGGAAGCCACAACATGTCCATGGTCAAAGAAAAGTCTACAACAAAAGACAACATGTTCATAGGTCACGGGTTGGGAACAACTTCAATTCTCACATTCTAGCACAATGTGGTTAGGAAGACCTTTTCTTAAATTTGCATAATAATTAATTTGGTGTAGGCAGTAAAACCATGATCTCCAACTTTCGAAGCCAAGAAGATGAATGTACCCAATGAAATTTTGATAACAGTTAAAATTATAGGACCTAGATATCCCAAAGGGGGAATAAGAACTTTAACCCATAACATGGTTTCCATTAGAGATTCTCTATAGGAATTGGAGTTTTTTTTGGAACAAGAACAATTAATGATTATACTAAAAGAGAGTTGCAGCCAAACCATACAACATGTAATAAAAAAAAACAAGGTTTGACCAACTCTTGCCATTTTAACATTACAAAAAAGAAATTTTTTATGGCCACATACTATTTTTTTCCATCCTTCCCAAAGCCCATACCTACTATTTTGACATGTGTAATCTCTTACATATTGTAATAGAAGTAGAACTACCCAATGAAACATGCAAACTAAGAAAAAAATTTAAATGAAATCAATCCCTTGAGGGCCTTCTTCTTTAACTCCAGCATGGATCTATAGCACACGATTTATTGGTTGCATGTCCATGTCCATTAAGTTTCTGCTTATACCTTCAAATTCTTACTTTTCCATTGATGAACATGCTTGATTAGATGAAAGAAGGTTGAGGTGCTTTGCAATCTTGGAAACTAGCAAGTGGAGCGAGTCCACCTTGTTTGTTAAGGATTCAAATTTTCTTTGATGGGTATGTATTATATCTAGATGGGCCTAGTCCTTTAAATGGAATGTTGATAGTTGAACTTCCACCTCCATTATCTGTTGGTCATGAACCTAGGTTTCCATGAAAAATTTATATTCCCACTCAACCTTACCAATGAATCCAACACCTTGTTGAGTTTCTTATATCACAGACTACACCTTTCAAATATGATGTTCACACCCTCATAGGCCTCTTTGAACCTCTTGGAGGTCACATGTCACACAGATACCAAGTTTTCTTTGGTTGGACATATTTTCAATAGAGGTCAAGCCCCCGATTTGAGAGCAAGGTCCCTTCCCATAACTAAGTCTAAAATCACCAGTGCGAGAGGGTTACTGCCTACACCAACAGAGATTGAGACCGAGAATGCAAATGTGAGATGGAGGGAAAATAATAGCCTCCATCTCATATAAAGGATGAATAGAGCTAGAGTTAACTCACACACATACAAACATCACCTAAAGGACCATATTTCATATCCTTGAGTGAACATGTAGAGGAAACATGGTATGTGCCTCCTTAATCCCATTAAATCCTCCACTCTATTTGCATGCTCAAACGAATAATGTAATTTTCATTATAATGTGATTTCCAACACACCTATGGTTAAATGAGAAATTAATGATATAGGAGGTGAAAAAGGAGTATAATTGAGCCCCCATTTTTTTATTATTAATTTCCCCTGTAACATCTTGTTGAGCCCTCAACAAACCCTAAAAGTTTTTGAGATTTTTTCTTTTGGGTACCACTTTTTCTCATCTGAATATTCAGTTGTGTATAAATCAATGGGGTTATGTGCTATTTGTGTTTTTTCGATTGGTTGCAATCGACTTTCTCCGAAGTCATTGAACTAATTGAAACTTTTCTCTAAAAAGAACTTGGCATTTTAACTAAGAATACATAGCTAAAATTGTGATCCACGCACCTATTTTCAGCATCGGCGAAATACGAGCAGTAAAAATGACCATGTAACAACGATAATCAATGATCTCCGATGTATCATCAACATCGGGAAAAATAAGGAGTGAGTCGATTGCTAACTATGTTCGCGAATAAGTTTTCAGAAAATTGCCGATATCCCATCGACGTCAACGAAATATGAAAGGAAAAAACACTAACATGGGCCATAACGAACCTCTGATCACCGATTACTGATGCATTGTTCGAAGTCAGTGAAATCCCAAAGATTTAAATTGTGGAAATTTTTGCGTTGACACATCGCCGATCGTCGATCACCGATGCATTTTCGGCATCGACAAGTTTCGAGGGGTGTAATATGGGAACATTTGTTTCAACATCTCTCCGATCATCGATCCTCGATACTTCTTCGTCATTGATGGGATTTGACCTATTGGTCAAAGCACATATCTAACAAAAATCCCCGATTCTAAATAAACTCTTAGGCAAAGGAGCCAAATTCAAACGTCACATGTCTTTGCCGCGTAGGCAATTCGTATGAACTAGTTTCATCCCAAGTAACCTTAGGTTTCCTCGTGTCCTAGTCGCACTTCTAGGTCAACATTTCCACATCAGCGTTATACGACAAGTTGCTTCAACATCAGATATTTTGCTAAAATAAATCAACGAACATTGTCTAAGAAAAACGTCGAGCCCTGATCCACTTGTTTAAATTAGCAGAATGATGGGACGTTTTTGGCACAAAGTAAGATCGGTTTCTGTCATTTAATGGGAAAATTAATGCTTCGCGCCACATACATTGTTGTCCCATGTGCCGACTGAATAACGAGAATTTCAAATTGCCGATGAACCACAACATAGGCTGCTCCTACGCGACTAGCCTATGACTGCATTTAATCCTGAGCATAATTCAGACCTTGGTGACAGATTGTGTAAAATCGCATTTACGCCCTGAATTGAAGAACTGATCGGCAAGGTAAGTATTCTTTGTGTTTAAATTATTAAGACAATTTCAAACCCCAACATTCTGTACACAAGTTTCTCATTCTCAGAGTAGTCAAAGGAGTGAAAAGAGCGTCTCAAGAGTTGCACTCGACTCTCAGAATTTTAAACCAAGTTAAGCTAGTGCGAAGAAGAGGTATGTATTGATTTTATCATTTTGATGGTCACATTTATTTATATATCAATATCATCTCTGCAATACGATGTCTAAATCTGCTCTTTCTGCAGGTAAATGCCTCTAAGGAATCCAACGACCATACGCTCTCTAAGGGAACAAAAATTGAAAAAAACTGAGGTCAGTGAAGGGTCTTCTCCCGGCACTATGAGGCAGTTGGAGTTTGCTACTAAAGCGAATCCAGTCATCAGAACATCTACTAAGAAGGAATTTTCCTAGCCCCATGCATTTGGTGACATAAAGGTGAGCACTGGGTCAAATATGATGCTCCTGCAGTGGGCATATTTATTCAACAAGATTAACCGAGAAGATTACTCATAATTCATACCCCATAACAACCCAGACGTAAGGACACTCGACGACCAGTTTTTTCCAAAAATTCGATGGTCATGCCTACATATGGTAGCCTGCCGAACCCTAGTCTTGTCTTGTATTGAGACCCTAGGGTGGATAATCAACCACATAAACACAATGAAGTGCTTGGTTAATGATGAAAATGGCGGGTGAATCGGTGTTTTTTTCTCGATGGAAGTCCATAAATACTACAAGCTCAGGGACCCGGAGGAGCGATTAAATACTGATGTTGTGGTGAAATTCTATGAGTTCCATGACACCAACAGATTGATGGCCTCATGGTGGAAGGAAGAAATAAAAATTACAAACCGGAGCAACGACTCGTACAGAACAATAAACCTAAAGGAGACATACATTTATTTAATGGGTGTAATCTGTCGATTGTAACAGGAGAGGGATTGTGCCAAGTTTTCAGAGGCATGGATGCCCCTGACATACATTGTGTCCATCTCTGGGAGAATCTTCAACTGAGGAGAAATCATTTCAAAACAATTGAACACCAACATATTGTAGGCCCAAACACCAAAGGATGGAGAAACACTTGCTTTTCACATGGCATCGTACCTACTAGACGTAATCTACTCAAGGAACGTCTTCGCAGGCATGATTATGAGTTGGCATGTTGCTGAGATACCTGTACATGTCTAGTAGGTACAAAAAATACTATGCTCTCATCTGCGATGAATTTATAGCTCGGGTTTATTTTTTATTTTTTAAGAAAGAATTCCCAAGACTTTCAACATTGGCCAAAGAAAATGATCTCAAAATTAGGCCACTGGTACCTAGAGGAAACCACTACTTATATCAGGGTGTTTGGGGCTACGAGTGCACCGCATTTACTCCCTGCTCACGTCCCAGGCCAACTCGTCGTGGGAGAAATCTGTTACCAAACAATCCTGCAGGGCTATAATGCCACTCTAGTTAAAGATAATAAGCAAGTGTTCATACCCTATGGTTTCCATATAGGGTTTTACATGGTGAAGGATGCTACGCAATATAAACAAGAAGTTTTGAGCCATCTGGAATACAGATTCCCCACAAGATGATTTCACAAACATGACCCTAGAGGCCTAGTACTTCAACATGCATCACAAGTCTCCTCCTGCTGGCCATATGCACATGATAAGTTTGAAGACAAAATATTTACAGAATGTGCCCAGGACTAGGAGGAGGTGCTCTAGAGAAAATCTAAACCCAATCTGACAATATTTAAAGCCATGAAAATGGATGAGCAGGTCAAAATGATAGAACAAATGAATCAAGAATCCCTCAGGGTTAAGGAAGAGAACAAAGAAGTAGAATCCACATAGGCACATACGAGAGGGATGTTGTTGTTAAAAGAAGCCCAAAGAGTCATACAGAGGTTATAAAATGATCCCCAACTGTTAGAACCCATAAGGGTCACCCCGAATGACATAATCAACATCAGAGAGGAGCTAAATGGATCAGAATCAACCTCACTGGAGGAGACTGTTCATCTAGAAAACCCAGACATTATGTCACCACAGGAAAGGTCACTGACCGCTGCTACAACATAGTTGGGGGAATCAAGAACATCAAGTGGGATAGAAATTCCTAACGTCCTCATAGACCTTATTACCATATACAATGATGAGGAAAGCTCAGGGGTTTCACTCATAACCCCGATACCAATCATAGAGGAGGGAGAACCAGGAGAAACATATACTCTAACTCCTGAACCTCTAACTTCTATTCCCCAAGAAGGCGACAACTAGGCTGGAAGCATGATGGACACTGAGTTTCTTAGCCTATCGGGGACTCTGAAATACAACTCCAAGGATGAGCTAGGATCTGGTGAAAATGAAGACGAATTGCAAAAGCTAGAGATCGACACCTCGACAACCGATCACCAAATTAGTGTTGAACATGTTCCCATCACCCCATCTAAGGTCGACACTCCACCAACCAACGAACACCAGTAGGAGTTCAAGTCACCAAAACATACATAATATTCCCCTGTTAAAGAAGTACAACATCCAGTCATAGAACAAAGATATACGACAGGAAGCCTAGGAAACACTCTGACCTAGGGAGACACAAATATTCTTGTGCCAGTGGACGAGGTCGCTGACATACAAGCAATCGATTATGACATAAAGAGGAAGGCCATGATGAGAAGGAAAACCAAGAAAATGAGGCTCATGCTTGATAGCACACTTGTTTTTACCACAAAAGAAACACTGCTCAACACAGAAAATATGAATAAAATTGAGCTAATCGACGTAGGAATGGCTATAATTGATGCCATGCTAGATCAAGCAAAACAAGAAAAAAAGGAACTAGCCTCTGCAAAGAAGGATCTGGACCATCTGTGCCATCTAGAGAAACATTACAAGGACTCAACGCAAGCAGTAGTTTTCCTAAAGAGTGAATTCTGAGAAGCATATGCACAATTCACAAATGAAAGAAATCTCTTCACCACGTGCGTAATTGATTTTCAAGAATAAACTCTCATGGGGTTGACAACCTTTAAAGACATGGAGAGATGGTATGAAAAGGCATACAAGGATGTGGAGCGAATCAATTATATTAATGCAGTACAGAAAGGCCAAGACAGATAAGAGCATGGCATCTGAGTGCTGATGGATAACAACATCTCCCGAATCAGGAAGGCAGCCGAATATTGGGTAAGTATAACCCAGGAACCTCAGCCAACGATACAGGAAAGGTGGTCTGAGTGTGAAAAAAGTTGGGAGAAGATCAATCGGGAGATGAAAGACATTGGCCTTCTAGAGTTCGTCTCACCTAAAGACTTTGTCGATTTTCATGACATAGTGACGTAGATAGTCTCCGACTACCTCGGAGAGAGTCTCTACGCTGACCTCCCAGTCTTAAGGATCGTTCAAATTCTCCTTTGAGCCGAACCGGCTCTTTCGATTCCCACTGGAATCTCTGTTAAAAACCCGATCCACAGGTCCTTTCTGCTCCTCACGGCCTTTGAACATGACCACTTCTCCTTCCACAGCAGGAAAATGAAATTTTGGGTTTCGGGGTTTTCTGATTCCCATTGTTGAGAACCTTTGTCTTCTCGATCTCCCGATCTCCCGATTCCTGATTCGCCAAAACGGATTTAACAACGTTTAGCCCCATGGCTATCTCTTGGTCCACATGACCTTCCCCTATATGACCGCAGTCCCTTTCGAGGTTTCGCAATTTCAGGCTTTCAAATGCTCCGAATGTCTTGTCCTCAGGATTCCCGAAACACCGAATCCCGAAATGTCGATGGACACTCCCCTTTCGGGAATTTTCCCGAAGGCCTCGATTTTTGCCACACATCCCCTTAAGATGGACGAATCGATCTGTTTCACGGTTTTCATTGTGGATATTCCCAATCTCATGTCTTGAGGACTTTCGAAATCCTGATTTTCTGAAATCCCGATGACAAATCCCTGTCGGGACCTCACACCCCTATTCACGAAGGCTTAACTCCCTCGCAACTCCAGTCAGATCCGACGGCTGATGAGTATTTGGATCAAGATCCGATGGCCCAGATCCGTCCTCCTTGTACGCTCCTCCTGCTGCTCTCGGGATGTGAAACTCTCAACGGTCCAGATCCTTTCTACAGTGTGATTAGACGACTACTATGCCTCCTCCTGAGCTTCTCCACATGTTATTCCCAGACTTGGAAGAATTCCATTTTCTCAAAGGCCTCAACCTTTACCTTTTTTCTTCTCTGTGAACTCTTCGACTTGAGTCCTCCCGCGCGTATATGAAAACGCTGTCCCTTCTGAGCTTTGGGAACTCTGAACTCATCAAAGAGTTCTGTGGCCTCTGCACCTCCTTGTAGCTACGACTTCGTGTGCTGAAAGCACTACTCCTCCTGAGCTTCTTTTCTCGAATCCTCAAAGGATTCTGACTTCTGCGCTCATACAAAGTCTTCACATACACACCAAGGTGCTATCTCTCCTAAGATTTCCTGTAGCTTTGACCTCCAAGGAAACTCGTCCTTTTTCCTTTCTCCCTCAAATGGAGAATTTGGATGCCCTCCTGCCTATCCTTCACTCAAGCAACCTCTTGCTGAATCCTTCAGGGTGTTCAACAACCCTGTGAAGGTCCCTTTCCTTGGACTCTTCTTCAAATTCAAAACTCAAAGAGTTCTTTTCTTCCGTGCCTATCTACACACCTACTCAATGCCCACCTGGTAGAGTATCTTCTTACAGAACGTCCCACAATTCTGTCCTCTTCTGTGCACCTTATGCACCTGCTCAATGACCTCCTGGCAGAGCTCTCAGAATCCTTAGTGATTTTGGTTCTTCTGTTGAACTCACATCAGAGTTCTTCCTCTGTGCACTCCTTGCACTGGCTCAATGCCCACCTAGCAGAGCTTCACAGAACTCAAAGAGAGTTTATGTCTGCAACTGTGTTCTTCTCCTACACGGACTTACCTCCTGAGGTATTCAACAACCTCATAGGTCTTTCTTCCGAGTTGTTGATTTCAACTTCTATGCCCACCTGGCATGCCTCTGTTTGACTCCGCAGAGTTCAGAAATGCACCCTCTGTGCACGGCTATCAGAACCTACAACGTTCTATCACACCCTCCTGGTGTGAAGCCTCAAAGACCTCTCAAGCCTGAAATCAAACAAAACCCTACAAATTCAATCCTACAACATACATCTACAGCATAAAAGAACACTCACAGACATTCATTCAACACATGAAAGATGCAGGAAAAACTGTTGTTTATATTAAATGGCAAATGCCTGTTTACAATGGTGTTCCTGAGCACGGCCTGTAACAAGGTCTCGGCTCCTTCTCTTCCACTCTCTACTCGCAAACTCTCTACCATCTTAAGATACAATTACCATCCAAAGATATTTTACATGAGGAGGCTCTTAGAGCGCTTCCCTCCAACCTACCTACCCTATTCAATTACATTGAATGGGATGTCTAGTCCACCATTTGGATCTAGATCTCAGCCTTAAAAACATTAAAGGCCTACCTACTCTAATGCCTGCACAAAGGCACGACTCCATGGCTCAACAACCTACAACATTAATTACATTCAAATTCAGTGGCTGGTTCTGTTTTTGCAGTCTCCCCAGCTGCAAAAATTTTCTGCAATTGGGTAGATCATCATGATCTCCCATGCCATCCTCTTCATCTTCTTCTGTGGCCTTAACTTGCCACCCTACTTTAAAGCCCATCTCTGCAGACTCTTCTTGACTAACCTGTTGTTCAATCACCTTCTCTGACAGCTCAACTTCTGCTAATTCTCCTGCTGGCTCTGGATTGTTCAGCCAATCCTGCAACATCTCCAACTCCATCTCCCATGGAGTGAGAACTTTATCTTCTGCTATCAGCTTCAGTGCTGCAACTTCCTTCTTTTCATCTTCCTGGCTGAAAGCATTGAGCCATTCCTCAAAATGCTCATTCTCTTTTTCTTCTTGGGCAGCTTCAGATATCTGCTCCAATTCTTCTTTCCCGACAGTCACAGTTGGCTTCCTTTCTTCTGCTGTTGCTGCATCTGCAACACAGATTTCTGCCTCCTCTGAGATAAGTGGTAGGAATATTCCAATTCCTCCAATCATCAGAAGATTCCTTAGATCCTCCTCTTCTGTCAACTGCACCTGCTGATCCAAATCCATCTCTGAATTTATGAGACCCTCAGATAGTCTCATCTGCTCATCCCTGCCCACCTGGCAATATGGGATGTCTCTGCTGCCCTCCTGGCAGTCTATGGAATCAACTGATCTCGTCTTTGTTCCCTTGCCCACCTGGAAAACTAGAAAATTTTCGTTGCCCTCCTGGCAGTCTTTGAGATCCAGCAATGACCTCATTTCATTGCCTAGCTGGAAAAGTGAAATTCCTTGGCTGTCCTCCTAACAGTCTGTGAGATCTTTAGCTGATCTCAACTCCTTTCCCACCTGGAAATTTNCTGATGTCGGCGAGTTCTTTCCCCCTTTCGGCTGTTCTCATAAGCTCTAGGCTTTTCCTTCCAGCATACCTATGGCCTTCAGTAACCATGTTGCCGTCTCTATCTTCCCTCCTGGAAAATCTGCTACTCACTCCTACAAACCTGAGTGCTTCAGCTTCTCCTATAGTCCTCTTGACTATCTTCTTGATTGTTGCCTACCCGCGAACAATCACCATAGAGTCTTCAACAACCTTGTCTTCTTTTGCCTCGCTTCACCTGAAATATACAAGTGAATTCCAGCTCTGATACCACTTGACATGTATTAGAGTGCTCTTTCACCTCCAGCTACCCTTGCCTGAAATCTACAAACAATATTCAAATCTCTGATACCACAACTGATGTAGATAGTCTCTGACTACCTCGGCCAGAGTCTCTGCGCTGACCTCCCGGTCTTAAGGATCGTTCAAATTCTCCTTTGAGCCGAAGCGACTCTTTCGATTCCCACTAGAATCTATGTTAAAAACCTGATCCACAAGTCCTTTCTTCTCCTCACGGCCTCTGAACACGACCGCTTCTCCATGAACTAACGCAGATAGTCTCTGACTACCTCAGCCAGAGTCTCTACGTTGACCTCCCGGTCTTAAGGATCGTTCAAATTCTCCTTTGAGCCAAAGAGACTCTTTCGATTCCCGCTGGAATCTCTGTTAAAAACCTGATCCACAGGTCCTTTCTACTCCTCACGACCTATGAACACGACCGCTTCTCCTTCCATAGCAGGAAAATAAAATTTCGGGTTTTGGGGTTTTCTGATTCCCATTGTCGAGAACCTCTGTCTTCTCAATCTCTCGATCTCCCGATTCCCGATTCACCGAAACAACTTTAAAAGCGTTTAGCCCCATGGCTATCTTTTGGTCCACATGACCTTCCCCTATATGACCACAGTCCCTTTCGAGGTTTCGCGATTTCGGGCTTTCAAATGCTCCGAACATCTTGTCCTCGGGATTCCCGAAACGCCGAATCCCGAAATGTCGATGGACACTCCCCTTTCGGGAATTTTCCCGAAGGCCTCGATTTCTACCACGCATCCCCTTAATATGGATGGGTCGATCTATTTCGGGGTTTTCACTGTGGATATTCCCGATCTCCTGTCCTCAAGACTTTCGAAATCCCGATTTTCTGAAATCCCGATGACAAATCCCTGTCGAGACTTCACATCCCTGTTCACGAAGGCTTAACTCCCTCGCAACTCCGGTCAGATCCGATGGCTGACGGGTATTTGGATCAAGATCCGACGGCCTGGATTTGTCCTCCTTGTGCGCTCCTCCTGCTGGTCCCGGGATGTGAAACTCTCAACGGTCCAGATCCTTTCTGCAGTCTGATTAGATGGCTACTGTGCCTCCTCCTAAGCTTCTCCACACGTTCTTCCCAAACTTGGAAGAATTCCGATTTCTCAAAGGCCTCAACCTTTACCTTCTTTCTTCTCTGCGAACTCTTCGACTTGAGTCCTCCCGCGCGTATATGAAAATGTTGTCCCTCCTGATCTTTGGTAACTCTGAACTTGTCAAAGAGTTCTGTGGCCTCTGCACCTCCTTGCAGCTACGACTTCATGCACTGAAAGCACTACTCCTCCTGAGCTTGTTTTCTCGAATCCTCAAAGTATTCTGACTTCTGTGCTCCTACAAAGTCTTCACATACACACCAAGGTGCTATCTCTCCTGAGCTTTCCTGTAGCTTCGACCTCCAAGGAAACTCGTCCCTTTTCCTTTCTCCCTCAAATGGAGAATTTGGATGCCCTCCTGGATATCCTTTGCTCAAGCAACCTCTTGCTGAATCCTTTAGGGTGTTCATCAACCCTGTGAAGGTCCCTTTCCTTGGACTCTTCTTCAAATTCAAAACTCAAAGATTTCTTTTCTCCCGTGCCTATCTGCACACCTACTCAATGCCCACCTGGTAGAGTATCTTCTTATAGAATGTCCAACAGTTCTATCCTCTTCTATGCACCTTATGCACCTACTCAATTCCCTCCTCGCAGAGCTCTCAGAATCCTTAGTGATTTTGGTTCTTCTGTTGAACTCACAACAAAGTTCTTCCTCTGTGAACTCCTTTCACTGACTCAATGCCCACCTGGCATAGCTTCACAGAAATCAAAGAGAGTTTCTGTATGCAACTGTGTTCTTCTCCTACACAGCCTTACCTCCTGAGGTATTCAGCAACCTCACAGGTCTTTCTTCCAAGTTGCCGATTTCAACTTCTGTGCCCACCTGGCACGCCTCTGTCTGACTCCGTAGAGTTCATAAATGCACCCTCTGTGCACGACTATCAGAACCCGCAGTGTTAGGTCACACCCTCCTAGTGTAAAGCCTCAAAGACCTCTCAAGCTTGAAATGAAACAAAACCCTGCAAATGCAATCCTACAACATACATCTACAACATAAAAGAACACTCACAGACATTCATTCAACACATGAAAGATGCAGGAAAAACTATTGTTTATATTAAATGGAAAATGCCTGTTTACAATGGTGTTCCTGAGCACGGCCTGTAACAAGGTCTTGTCTCCTTCTCTTCTTCTCTCTACTCACAGACTCTCTACCATCTTAAGATACAATTACCATCCAAAGATACTTTACATGAGGAGGCTCTTAGAGTGCTTCCCTCCAACCTGCCTACCCTATTCAATTACATTGAATGGGTTGTCTAGTCCACCATTTGGATCTAGATATCAGCCTTACAAACATTAAATCCCTACCTACTCTAATGCCTGCACAAAGGCACGACTCCATGGCTCAACAACCTACAACATTAATTACATTCAAATTCAAAATTGAAGATGAGGATTGCGCCTCTCTTCAGCCTTGAATGCATGCGCTGATGTGGAGAGATGCTCCTGCATCATACTCCTCAATTGGAAAAATTCATGAGCTCCTGCTCATGAGCTTCCCATCTCAGCTGTTGAAATCCTCCTGGATCCCAAATCATCCTCTAGAGTTGTTCATCCGCTCCATCTCCTTATTTCTATTGCTGCTTCTGCGCTGCTACTTCTTTTCTGCCCAGCTTTTCCTTGCTGGAGGTCTTTGCTGACCCTAACATCAGCCTTCTGATCTCCTCGATCACTGCATCCAGTTGCTCCAGTGACTGGTTCTGTTTTTGCAGTCTCCCCAGCTGCAAAAATTTTCTGCAATTGGGTAGATCATCATGATCTCCCATGCCATCCTCTTCATCTTCTTCTGTGGCCTTAAGTTGCCACCCTACTACAAATCCCATCTCTGCAGACTCTTCTTGACTAACTTGTTGTTCAATCACCTTTTCTGACAGCTTAACTTCTGCCAATTCTCCTGCTGGATTTGGATTGTTTAGCCAATCCTGCAACATCTCCAACTCCATATCCCATGGAGTGAGAAATTTATCTTCTACTGTCAGCTTCAGTGCTGCAGCTTCCTTCTTTTCAGCTTCCTGACTGAAAGCATTGAGCCATTCCTCAGAATGCTCATTCTCTTTTTCTTCTTGGGAAGCTTCAGATATCTGCTCCAATTCTTCTTCCATGACAGTCACAGTTGGCTGCTTTCTTCTGTT
>SNQJ01S0084831.1:0-17242 GCA_010110895.2 Picea sitchensis
GTCATGGGTGTCATGGGGGTGATGTCGGTCATCACTCCAGCCCCTGGGGCTTGGGGTGATTTTGGGCATCGCCCTAGCCTCGAGGGGCTAAGCCTTAGCCCCATGGGACGAAGGTTTAGCTCATGTGGGCTGGGGTGATGCTCGGCATCACCCCAGCCCCTAGGGGTTAAAGCTTGGTCCCATGGGGCTGGGGTGATGCCCGACATCACCCCCAATGGCCTCCCATCACCGGTGCATATGTTTTTTTTAATTCGTTTGTTTTTTCATAAAATTTTACATATTTTTAAGTTTTTTAATAATTTTTTTTTTTTTTGTTATTTTATGTTATTTTTAGGTTTTATTTTTTTATTTTTTTCTAATTTTGTAGTTTAAGTGTGTTAATTTGTTTTTTTCTAATATATATTATTAATTGTTCTTTGTGTTTTTTAAACTTTTATAAAGTTTTTAGACCATAAATTTGGTTTTTTACCTCTTTTTTTTTTCTAGATTTAGTTTAGTTTATATATTTGTTTTGTTTTTTCCTCTTTAGTTTTTTAAGTTTCTCTTTGAACTTTTTTATTATCTAAATTTGTTTTTTTAATTTCAGTTTTTTAATTTTTTTTATTTTTCTTAGTTTTTAATTTATATAAAAAAATTGAATTATATTTTTTTGTTAAATATTAAAAAATAGTGTTATTTAACTACAATTTTTTTCCATGTATTGAAGTAAAGGTAAACAATGTGTTAAGCATGGTGTTTTCCACTATATTTTAAAAGTATGGAACAATAAATTAATTAAGAAGGCACAATTATATGAAAAATCGTAACTTCAAAAAAGTAAATGGTAAAAAATATTTTTAAGATTGAAAGAAGCATGGAAAAATGACTAAAAACACCATTGAATAAAAAAAAAAATGAAAAAAATGAAAATAGATGAAAAATAAGCATTTAAAAAAAATGTGTAAACATTGTGGTTTGAAAAATTTTAAATATCAAAAAAACACCTAAAAAGAGAGAGGGGTGCTACGGGTAGCACCATTTTTAAAAACGGGGTAAAAAGTTGGACCCCCCAAAAAACGAGAACTCTGTAGAGTTCTCGTTAAGTTGGTAACTATGTTGAATACTATTGGAATAAATATAAACACTTTCTCTTTTAATTTTTCCTCTTTTCTCCCCGTTTATTATCCCTTTGTGGTTCTATATTTGGTCGCACCTATATGATCACAGCCTCATGGATTCACAAATTTGTAGCTCTTTATCTATATCTTGACACCATGAGCCTGACCAACCGCGATCCCTTTCAATACTTAGCCAATTATCTATTTGTCGGGTCCCGGGTTTGCGGTATCCAACACTTATGTCCCATGTTTCGTCATATACATCTTTCACCCAAAGAACTTTCGCGATCTGCAATTTATTCTTTTACTAGTAAGAACTCACCAGGGGTTCGAAAATTTTGGCATTAATAAATGAACAGTAGATGTTCTTATGTGAGATACTTAGTCATTTTTCTCTTTTCTTCTTACCGTGTATTATCGCTTTCTAGTTATATACTTAATCACATTTCTATGCTCGCGGGTTCCATCAATGGCAGGATAACATATCTTCATCTCCATCTATATCCTCACATGATGAATCCGATCGACCGCTCTTTCTTTCCATACTTAGCCAAGTTTATGGCCACGAATGTCGGGTTGGCACTTTCCAACTCTATTTCTTCTTGTTCTGTGAAATACATCTTGCACTAAAAACTTCCATGATCTAAAATTCCACTGCAAACTCCTTAGCTATTTTTCCCTTTTCTTCTTCTTGTGTATTATCGCTTTCTGGTTATATACTTAGTCGCCTTTCTATGACCGCATGTTCCAGTGTTGGCGGGATGACATATCTTCATATCCATCTATATCTTCACATGACGAATCCGACCGACCGCTGTTACTTTCCATACTTTGTCGATTTTATTGCCGCGATTGCCGGGTTGGTGCGTTTGAACTCTGCTACTTCTTGTTCTGTGATATACATCTTGCACTCAAAACTTTTGTGATCTACAATTCCACCGCAGACTCCTTAGCCCTTTTTCCCTTTTCTTCTTCTCATGTATTATCACTTTTTGGTTATATACTTAGTCTCCTTTCTATGATCGCGGGTTCCAGCGTTAGCGGGCTGACATATCTTCATCTCCATCTATATCTTCACATGACGAATCCGGCCGACCGTTGTTCATTTCCTTACTTAGCCAAGTTTATGGCCGCGATTGATCCAGGTAGATATTGTTGGCCACCTGCCTATTCCAATTGGACCCACACCATTGTTTCTTTTAGTTTTAGTTTCCTTAATTGTAGCACAATTTACTATTTTTAGCAGTTTTTCGGGTCCTGAACTTTCGGAGCCATTTTGAGGCCCTAAACGACATTTTTTGCCATCAAATTCTCCTGTGAATATAAAACCATTTCAAACTCGGTGTTCATTGTCAACAGTGTATTCCTCAAATAGATCTTTCTAATGATGTATCATGTGCATCAAACAAATATAGTATGCCAAAGTTACGACCCCAGGAAATTGATGTACCAATTTACCCCAACGGGGCCCATATTCTGGGGTTTCATCTCTTAGGGTTAGCTTTTTGGATGTTTATGGTTTTCCATTGTTTTTCAATAATATATAGGCCTTCGAGCCTCATTTTAACATGGATTTCATAGGCTAGTAGCCGCCACATCTCTTCTAAGAGATAAACTACCAACGCCCTAGCTGTTTTATTTCCATTCTCTCTGTAAGCATATTTCAGTCATTTGTTGTTAATGAAATGAAGTTTTATTTCCACTGCATCTCTGCATTTATGTGTATTTATGTATTTCATTATGTTCCTACATAAATACAGATAAGTGGTATCAAATTAATCTGCTCTTTCTCTATCCTTCTTTTCATGTCCCAACAAGGTCGGGGTATAAGGAGTTAGGGCTCGATCTGGTTGAACCGTTGCAAGATCAGCCTCGTAAACCCCGATGACCACCCATGGGGGAAGAAAATAAATATGAGGCGGTAGGAGATCCTATCAAATTATTTCTCAAGGAGGCCCTCGAGAAACAAAGGAATGCGATGATGGACAACTTTGCCCAGATCCTTCAATGAATGCCCATTGGCAGGGCATCTACATCCAACAACCACTCTCGAGGCACCACTCCTTCTAAGGTACAAGTAAACTTTGACATTCCCATATTTGAGCGACAAATATATGTAGATGTCGTAGATAGATGGTTGAATCTATTAGAAGGATATTTCTTGGTTCATGACTTTTCCGACCGAGACAGGATCATTTTTTCACTCCTTAAAGTCGCCCCCCATGTCAAGGACTGGTGGAAAACCTAATGGGAGAAACATAGCGAGGGGGAACCCTCTCTGTTCTCGGTCGCACCCACTTGGAATTCTTTCTGAGATGCCATCAAGGAATAATATTATCTCATGGGGAGCTATGAGGACAAATACATAAAATGGACTACGTTGCGGCAACAAAGGGACCAAGTTGTGCATGAGATGACAAATTTGTTTCATACCCTACGCAAAAAGTTGGGTATCAAATATTCAAAGAAAAATATGGTGTTAAAGTATGGCAGTTGTCTGGATAGATACATTCAGGAGGAAATGGAGTTCCTCGACATCTCCTCGCTTGGTGCAGCATACAGGTATGCTGCCAAGATTGAGCAGAAGTTCAAATAGAAGAAGAGAGACTTTGGGTCTGTGAATCAAAAGAAAGGGAAAGGTACCCCCAAACTGTCGAACAAAGGACCAAGACAAGGCAAGGCGGCCCAGGACAACCCGCCAAAGCCGCAAGCAAAGAACAACACCACGAAGCCAAAAAAAGGACATGGGGAAGTGGTGTGAGTTCCATAAGAGCTCCACTCACAACACAAGGGAGTGTCAGGCCAAGCAGTCACTGGTAGCTGAGTTGAAAGCTTCTGAATCAAATGCAGTCTCTGACTCTGAATCAAAACTCGACAAGGGGAATGACAGGGGGAAGCATATTATCGATGCATATCCCAACGCCATTGTTTCCACCACAAATATCCAGAAGAAGGAGCTAGAAGATCAAGAGGAGGCAGAGCACCTCTTCCATTCCCATATGTGGGTAAAGGGTTCCCCGCTACAGTTCATTGTCGATAGCAAGAGATAGAAGAACCTCATCTTAGTAGAGGTCATGAAATGACTAGGCTTTCCGACCACATCACACCCAAAACCATACACCATCGAGTGGCTACACCAATGACAGGACCTTTGCGTCAGTCAACAATGTTGCATTCCCTACATCATCAAGCCCTTCACGAATGAGGTATTATGTGACATTGCTCCTCTTGATGTTTCTGATGTATTATTAGGCCAACCATACTTGTGGAAACGACATGTTGTGTATGATTCCAAGCCTCGTGATTTTATTATTACTTTGGGAAATAAGTTGTACAGGATACTGGAAAGAGCACCGCCTACATCCATCTCTTTGGTTACTACAAAACAATGCAGTAAGCTCATTGCCAAAACCAGGAAATTTGTTTTCCTGATGATCCACCTTGAGGGCAAGAAGAAGATTTTGGCCACCACCTCCAGACAAGGCCCCTCTACATGACAAAAACATATGTATAAGGTCATGGAGGAGTATAAGGACATCTTTACCTCTCCCACAGGGGTGCCTCTACACTGCCAGGTCATGAACCCCATCGATCTAACCCTAGGTGTGCCACTGCCCAATGGACCAATCTATTGGCGCTCTGTTCTGGAGAATGACGAAATCAAGAGGAAGATTCAAGAGTTGTTGTAGAAAGGTCACGTCCGACTGATTTCATCACCCTGTGGGAGATCGATCATGTTGGTGCAGAAGAAGGATGGGACTTGGAGACTCTGCATTGACTATCGGGCGTTGAACAAGATCACTGTCCATAATAGGTACCTAGTCCCATGGATTGATGACCTTGTGGACCAACTCAAGGGGGATAAATATTTCAGCAAGATCGACTTGAAGATTGGGTATCACCAGGTACCAATCGAAYCCTTTGATGTGTGGAATATTKCCTTCAAATCCAAGGAGGACCTTTTCGAATGGTTGGTCATGMCTTTCGAGTTGACGAATGCCCCTGCAACCTTCATGAGGATAATGGATGACATCTTGCAACCATTCACCAACTCATTTGTAGTGGTGTACTTGGATGACATTTTGATCTTCAGCCAGACTTGGGAAGAGCACCTCCACCAAATCYGACAGGTCCTCCAAACACTGCAGAAACACAAGTTGTGTGCCAATTTGGAGAAGTACACTTTTGGCATGACCCAGGTTCAGTATCTGGGATAAATTATTGATGAATGGGGGGTCCATGTGGATCCAGCTAAGATCCAAGTCATTCAGGATTGGCTAGCCCCAACCACCCTAAAAGAGCTCTGCATATTTCTTGGTCTTGGCAATTTCTACCGTAGGTTCGTGTTGGAATTCTCTGATATGACTTGGCCCTCGAGTCAAGTCACCAAGGGAGGAGCGAAAGAAAACATATTTTGTTCTGAATCTCAATAGAAGGCGTTCAAAGAGTTTAAGAATCGCTTCTACTCTACACCAATGCTCACATTACCAGACTTTCAACAACCATTTGAGATCGAGACAGATGCCTCTGACTATGCTATTGGGGCAGGCCTTACTCATCAGGGGCATCCAGTGGCATATCACAGTGAGACACTTTCCAACACAGTCCAGAAACATCCCACTTATGACAAAGAGATGTATTCCATTGTGCAGGCTTGCCAACAATGGAATAATTGCATTTTGGGAAAGGAAATGGTCATCCACACAGACCACCGACCCTTGCAGTTCATACAGACACAAGGAAAATTGCAGAATGATCGCCATCAGAAGTGGTCCACATACCTGCAAAAGTTTCATTTGAACATTAAGTACAAGAAAGGCAGCACCAATAATGTTTTAGACTGCCTCAGCCTACCACCTATCATGGCGCTAAACACGGTTCTCAGCTCTTGTGGGCACGAGACTTCCAATTGGCAGCTTCTCTACAAAATTCATCCAAAATTCGGCCACACATACAATGCGCTCTTGGAGGGAAAGCAAGTTCCTAATTTTCACCTCTAGGATGCCCTGCTATGTCACCTGGGACACCTTTGTGTTCCTTCAAGCGAGCGTTCCAAGATGATTTGGGAGGCGCACTATAGTTGGGTCGCTAGGCATTTCGAGGTCGAGAAAACCTTGGTAGTACTGCAAAAGTATTTCTATTGGCCGAACCTTCGACAGGATGTCGGGAAGTACATCAGGTCCTACACTTCTTCTGCCATTTCCAAACCGACCATCAAGAAGAAAGGCCTCTATACTCTGCTACCTACCCCTAGTCGACCTTGGGAATCCATCTCCATGGATTACATATCGGGCCTTCCTTCTACTAATCATGGAAATGACTATATTTTTGTGGTCGTCGACAAATTCTCAAAGATGTCCATTATGATGGACTACAAGAAGAATATCACAACATAAGACACTACTAAAATCTTCTTTGAATGAGTGTGGGTACACTTTGGGATCCCACAGTCTATCATCTCAGATTGGGACAATAGGTTCCTCAGTACATTTTGGTCCAGCCTCTGGTCAATGCTGGACAACAAGCTCACCAATTCCACAACTTTCCATCCGCAAACTGATGGCCAGACAGAGGTCGTCAACCAGATGATCATACACATTATGGGCATGTACAACTCAAAGCATCCATGCACATGGGATGAGAGCCTCCCCTATGTACACCACAACTACAACCGGTCTCTCCATAGCTCAACCAACCACAAACCCTTTCAGGTGAGCTTGGGATTCGAGCCACTATGTCCCATTGACGTAGCCATGCCATTTGCGGCTACTCAGGTAGATTAAGCCCATGTCCAGTCTGACGCTGACAAGGAAAACAACTTCATTGAGCACATTCAGCACATCTACCAACAGGTTCATGACATCTTGGATAGAACCAATGCTAAGTATAAGAAGCGACATCATCAACATCGGGTGACACATAACTTCCAGGTGGGTGACAAAGTGTGGCTACATTTGCAAAAGGAGCACCTCGCTGGACCCTACCGCAATATTTTCCCGCTCCGATATGGTCGATACACCATCACCAAGGTTGTAGGGGACAATGCCTTTGAGCTTAGTATTCCTCCATTCCTTGGTATGCACCCAGTGTTGAATGTGGACCACCTTCGGCCCTACTTTCCACCTCTATTGGACACATCCGACATGGCAGAACAACTCACACCAACAGATTTAAACCCATATTGCATGGAACAATCCACAACTCATCAGATTATAGACACATAAATCAATAACACTCACCAACAAAGGATCTAGCTATATCGAGTTTTCAACGCAGGCCAACTCCTTCAGCAAGGCAAGTGGCTCAACAGGGACCAAGTTCAGCAGAAGTTTCCTCATCTCATGGAGGAACTCAATGCAATGGGGACCATTTCTTCCTTAGGGGGGAGGAATGATCAAGGTGGATATTGGTGGACACCTGCCTATTCCACTTGGACCCACACCATTGTTTCTTTCAGTTTTTTAGTTTCCTTAATGGTAGCAGAATTTACTATTTTTAGCATTTTTTGGGTGTTGAACTTCTGGAGCCACTTTGAGGCCCTAAACGACATTTTTTGGCATCAAATGATCTAACAAATATGGGTTTGTTTCGAACTCAATATTCATTGTCAACAGTGTATTCCTCAAATAGATATTTCTAATGATGTATCATGTGCGTCAAACAGAGATAGTATGCCAAAGTTACGACCCTGGGAAATTGAAGTACCAATTTACCCCGACAGGGCCCATATTCTGGCATTTCATCTCCTAGGGTTAGTTTTTTGGATGTTTAGGGTTTTCCATTGTTTATAAATAATATATAGGCCTTCGAGCCTCATTGTAACATGAATTTCAGAGGCCAATAGTCACCACATCTCTTCTCAAAGATAAACTACCAATGCCCTAGCTATTTTATTTCCATTTTGTCTGTAAGCATATTTCAGTCATTTGTTGTTAATGAAATGAAGTTTTATTTCTGTCGCACCTCTGCATTTATGTGTATTTATTTATTTCATTGTGTTCCTTCATAAATATGGATCAACGGTTGTCGGGTTAGAGCATTCAAACTATGATTCTTCTTGTTCCGTGATATACATCTTGCACTCAAAACTTCTATGATCTACAATTCCACCACAGACTTCTTGAAATCACAAGATTCACTTACCACAGTTCACAAATGTTTCAAAGTAGTTTTCATTGCCTTCCATCGCCACTAACTTCCCATCCTTCCTAATATACATTAATTATTCTCTTACTAATGAGAATTGAACGCACTGATATGAAACAATTGGTACTCAGTCCTCTGCTATATACAAATTGACTACCGGATTCTGACATTGTCCCCTCTTCCATGTTACAGATTATGCATTCAAATGTTTTGAATGATACAATTTGACCATCAAGGCCTCACGTCTTCTGGGGTCCTTGTCACCCTATTTTGGATCCTCTTGTTGGCAGGTTCACGAAATATCTTATTCCTGGTCACTATTTCATGTTCGGGCCATCCGTGTACTTCTTTCCAAATATGAACCACCAAGGGTTTAATACTAAAATTCCATCATGCAACAACCGTAAGAATCGTCATTAATAATCATAAGTCTCGAGGACTAACCATCCCTATAGAACTTGTCCATAAACATGCAAAGAAGATCTTGCCAGCTAATGGTAAAGCTATTACAAATTTCAATATATTAGCGAAAACAATTATGGCCCAGTGTTTCCCAATTCCATACTTAGACACTCTTTCTATTACGGGTTCCCAGATTGATGACACCAAAATTGTGTTTGGAACCTTCCGCAACTTGCAAACAGTGCCTGGAGTTTCGTGATATACAATTTTTTCGCTGAAATGCCCCATCACGAGCCCAACCGTTCGTCGTTCCTTTCAATACTTAGCCCCAAGTTGGTTGTATCTCCATGACATTGTACATTTATTGTGTATTGAGTCTTCCCTTCCATTTTTTTGATTGCAGATTCCTGGACTGGCGGCCTCAGGATTGTGTTTCCAACGTTCCATGACTAGCAAATTGTACCCGGAGTTTCGCGATATACAGTTTTTCCAGAGGAATTCATCATCATTCCCTCTTTCATGTTGCATGTTCTACGGGCAACAATCTCGAGAGATACAATTTGACCCTTGGGCCCTCACCTTTGCTGGTTGTATTGTGTATCCCTATTTCAAAGCATTACTAACTGCTTTCGATAATTATCCATTCCTTACTTGTTGTTCCCTGCCCCCGCCACCTTCCTACTTCTCTTTGGAAATGCAATTGACAATCTTTAATTCTAGCACTTCGTTGTGCATCAACCTTAAACATTTCATTTCTTTCGTATACAAATTGATCACTGGACTCCCATATCATCCCCTCTTCTATGGTAAACATTTTTCATTCAAGTTCTGAGACATACAATTTGACCATCGGGAAGTCACGTCTTGTCGGGAGCCATTGTCACCCTAATTCTAACGCTCGTCTGTCGGCTTTCCATACTTTCCCATTTCACAGAATCTCTTTCACGGTTCCTCAGGTTGGCGGGTTCATGAAATCTCCAATTTTTAGGCACTGTTTACTGTTCCCAAACAAGGTTTAATGATACTAGTTCATCATGCAACAACCGTATAGACCGCCATTAAAAAGAAAAAGCGTTGACGAGATAGTGAAATTTAATTAAAGCTCGACTCCTCGAATTTAAATTAATTTATCTTCTCTTATTTTCTCTTTTCTGCCCAGAGACATGAAGAAAAGATCTTTCCACGCAATGCGATATATATTACAGGTTTCAATATATTAGAGAAAATGAATCCGCCCAGTCGTTTCTCTATTCCATACTTGAGCCACTTTTTCGATTGCGGGTTCCAGGATAAGCGAGCTCACGTTTGCACCTCCATTGTTCTGTGTCCTACAAACATTACTTGGACTTCTACGATATACAAATTGTCCTCTAGTCTGTCCTGTCATACCCTCTTCAATGTTATGCATATTGCACTCAAAAGCTTCTGAGACATAGAATTTGACCCTTGCACCCTCGCCTCCAACAGTTGTACCTTGAAACCCTATTTTGAAGCCCGCCCAACCGCTTTCGATAATTAGACACTCCTTAACTGCTCTTCCCCGTCCCCGCGACCTTCATACTTCTTTCTTAATATGAAATTAGTAACCTTTCATGCTAACAACTCACCATGCAGGAACCGTCAACATTGTCATTAATGAGAGAAATGTTCGAGGAGATCTCCTATTAATATGCATTAAACCAAGATCTACGGAGATTTATATTGTCACTTAGAATTGTTCGTCTCAAATATGGGTTGTCGTATTTTCCCGTTCAAGAAATCTCCAATGCTTAATCGCTCATTGTCTTATCCACCATGTTTGCACTTCTATGTGTGCAATTACTAGTCTTTACTGTTAACAACGCATCATGCAACACTCTTTGAAATTGTCATTAATGAGCAAAAGTCTCAAAGATATCTCTGGTTCACATGCATTGGATGAATATTTGCATAGCGTTATATTTTCCCTTCCAACTCTTCAATGAAATCATCGTCTGGAGAAAACAAACATTCTTATAAGCTTATGGCAATAGGTCGACATCGGTTTTGTGGAGATACAGTGAATATCTTCGGACGCCAAGACCAGAACGTCCAGTGGTCCAGGGCATAATCTTACTATTCATCCCATTCCACCCAAAACTAAGTGATTTGGACCTCTAGAATCTCTCATGCACGCTGTGTCCCTGAGGTTTTTGACTTTAAGGAGGTGGTCTCTTAGTGCGCCAAAAAATATATTTCAAGCCAAAGAATTATTCCACTGCGTGACCATTCTCTTGTTTCTTTGTCACCTTAGGTCTTCCACAAGATATTAAAATTGTTAGAGCCAACATTGACTTTTAGAGGATAAGAATACAAGCAATTCCTAGAAAAACATGATAACGGGTTGGAGATCTTAGCCAAGTTCCTCAAAGATCTGACAACAGTTCCTGAAGATACCACAAAGTTGCAGGTAAGTTCCTTTAGAAATCCATTTCGGGAAATTTCTTGGTTGTTTACAAAAATAACGGGACAAGAATCCACGACAAGCATTTCCCGTATAGTTATTTATATTTTGTACTTCACAGTCAAGGAACAATTCATTTTCAATTGGGGGAAGCTAATTTCCATTGAAATCTGTTCCTAACTGTCATGATTCAAAGAATCAATTTTTTTTTATATGTCATCCTACTTGATTTTTGCAATAGTGCATTGTTTTCCATTTCCAAAGCTGTCTCTTTCGAAGAAAATAAACTGTGGATTTGACCCAGTAACATTCTGGTACCAGGACCTGTGGAGGCACAAGGCCTCCCATTGTTTTTATGAAGTTTTTAATGACTTTGGCTCAGTTTTCAAAGATTTTTTGTTAGGGAAGGATGCTCCTGGGATGTCTGGCCAGGAAACCAAGTTTTTGAATAGGAAGGGGACACTTGAACAAAAGAAAAATCACAGTGTACTAATTTTCTTTGGCTCCAAGGAAAATCATGCTTTCCTTCCATTCCACATCACACACAAGATGTTTGTTACAGAAATAGCAAGCCAATACAACCACTGGTTGCATTTTTTCCATGAAAAGAAAAAAAGAACAGTTCATTCCTCTGCCCTGGAAAGCCGAGGACTTTGTGTGTAGAAATGTCAACAAGATTGACGAATTCACAGGCAATTTCATGAACTTGAACCTAAGATATTGTTAAAGGCTAAAAGTGTAACGTTCCCCTGACCACCTGCAGGCCAGGGGACGCCACTCTAGAGCAACCACTCATGC
The DNA here is from genome assembly GCA_010110895.2 of Picea sitchensis. Lineage (NCBI taxonomy): Eukaryota > Viridiplantae > Streptophyta > Pinopsida > Pinales > Pinaceae > Picea > Picea sitchensis. The sequence continues at coordinate 11,866 of SNQJ01S0084831.1, forward strand.
TCTGACAATAGTTGGTAAGATTCCTATCCTTAACAGGCCGGACCATGCTACTCTAGGGAACACTTTAATTCCCTTACTGTGGAACATATGGTAACATACCCAGTAGTCGACTGAGCTATGCCACATAAATTTACTCTTTAAAATGCATGCAACTAAAACATATACATACAACACTCTTGCGGAAGATTTACATATAAACATAAACAAGCAATTACTTTCTGTAACATACGAATTTATACTGAAATAACAATAACTACATATATGCAGCATTTACAGGGAATTACCCAAAAGATACAAGAAATTATAATCACATATATGATAAACTGTAACATAGGCATGTAAATAACAAAGCAACATATCATTTTATCATACAATTGGTACTTATCTTAGAAATATTGTCACCGACTGCATACAAACCATCCACAAAACTCCCAGCCTTAGAATACATCTTTCATCACTCTCAACAGTGAGTCACCCCCGAGCTGGGACTGAAATCCACCCAGGGTAAAGGGTTCCTATCCAGGCTAAGGCTCATGGGAAATAGGAAAGACTCTATCTCAAGTGCTCACTCAACTAACAACCTACAACCGCTCCTTCCCCACATGCCTATCCCACCCAAGGAAGTGTTCCCCTTCTCTGCTCAATAGTCCCTCGACTGCCCCACTTCCCTTCCAGGGCTTCGGCAACAGGCCGAAACAGAAGTCTTAGAGTTTGTAGCTACATTTTAGCACCTTCAGGAATCAATCCCCAGTAATTCTCTCACTCAGATAATTGCTCACGGGCCTGACAACCCGCTTCTTCAATTCCGCTCCAAGCTAAACAAGTACGCCAACCGAAAAGGGCTATGGGAACAGGCTCAGAAATGGTGAAATGGTTGTCTCAAGGATAACAAAATGCGTGAATGAAAATGGTCATGGAATCATTTATTGGATAACTGAGTGTGGAAAAGAATCACTGTGAAACTCTCGTGAAATTGATGGTGAGAATGATGGTCAAGATGTTGGTAAGAAATCCCGTGAAAAATGACCAAATGAGATAAGTTCCCCACGATATGAATGCATGTCCCCAACTTGACACTTGTCATATCAGAAGTTACTTTGGTCCACTTGTCCCCAACTTTAGAACTTAGGATAAAATAATTATCCATACTTTATGTTTTAGGAAATATTAATATAATATTCCCTTTACTTTTGGCTCTCCCTTTCCCTAACTGGTGAAGTTCAGTCCCCCATCTCTTTTATTGTGGTCGGTCTACGTGCAACGATGTATTTTATATTAATCATGAGTCATGTAAAAAGTAGGCACATTGGTCTTTGACATCTAGGCGTTCCTACCCAATACCAAAACATAAGCATCCCAACTTATAATAACCGGCTCACCAGCCTATAACACTGATCATATACACGAGGCTCATTGTCCTCCATACTGCGTGGACCTTAGTTACTGCGTGCGATATCCTAGAACGTGCATATTATATCATTTTACTGCGCAGTTCATGCGCGCACTATGCCACATGACGTCCAATACCAAATGAGGTAAAAAAACACACACTAGCTTAAGTACATTTATATTACATTTACAATTGGGTTCGTCCGAGGGATATTACAATCCCCTCCCCTTATTTATGCACTGTCCTCAGTGCATCATGCACCCATATATAACAGAGTTTTGAAAAATCTTCAAAAAGATGCGGGTATTATGTCTGCATTGCATCTTTATGCTCCCAAGTAGCATCCGCAAGACCGTACCAGGTCCATTGAACCTTTACAAGCCCTATGGCTCGGTTCCAGAGCTGTTTGACTTTTGAGTCCAAAATGCACACCGGATGCACTTGAAAACCACCTGCTTTCTTCACCTGAATCACATTCCAATCAATAACATGATTAACATTAGGTATATATTTCTTTAGCAATGATACATGGAAGACATTATGAACAGGCATAGTGTTAGGACCATACAATGTACCTTTTTGCCCACACTTTTTTCTACCTTTACACCTTGTTTCACTCACATTTAAACTCACATTATCACCTTACCCTATCTTTCCAAAGGTATATAACTCTCTTCTCTTTACTATATGTTTAATTTGTTTTGCATATAATTTTACATTACTCTCGTACTTAACCATTGATCAGAAAGGTATAAGTGCTGAAATAGTTCGAACTGCAAATTAGCATTGAGGCCTGTTGTTGAAACACCCTGTGACTGAAACAGTCTGTGGAATACGATGTTGAAACAACAACTCACACGGAAGAATCTCTTACACAGTCCGTGGTCAACGATGCTGAAACATCAACTTATACATAAGAAGTTGTTACACAGTCTGTGGTCAACGATGCTGAAACAACAACTCACACAGAAGAAGCTATTACACAGTCTGTGGTCAATGATGTTGAAACAAAAACTCACACAGAAGAAGTTGTCACACAGTCTGTGGTCAACGATGTTGAAACAACAACTCACATAGATTGACCACAACATCCGCACCTTGAGCTAGCATTAACCATCGCTGTTGCCTGATACCAAGATGCTGAAATAGTTAGAATGCAAATCTCGTGGCTGAAACAACCCATGATTTACGATGCTGAAACAACATACAACAACAGTAACAAGAAGACAAATAAAGAAGTTGTTACTCTAGCCGCAACAACAACACCTCACTCAGCACTTTTAATAGCATTCTGTTGCGGGAGACTAGGATATCCTATTCCAGTTTAGAAAGTCGATCTGACTAAGAATAGGACTCAGATGTACACCTGTAATTTGTTTATCAATTGTATCGAAGGGATTCTCCTCTTTAAATAAGAAGAAATCATCATTAGAGGGGATCTTATCCTGAACTAAGAAAGGATTTACAGAGAGAGACGTGTTTTACTTCAGATTGTAATGTAACACAGTTGACAGATGAATAAAAGATTGTTCTAAGCATTTCTCTCTAGTTCCTTTCGTTTCAGGGGAATCTTGTGAGAAGGGACGACCCACCTTCTTCACAAGATTCACCCGTTATCTTTGTAGTGTGTTAGTGTTATTTCTGTTCATGCCTTGATTAAATTCTGTTTTGCTGAAACACTACTTTACTGAAATTTGTTTTGCTGAAACACTACTTTACTGAACTCTGTCTTGTTGTTGCATTGTTTTCATATGATTCATGCTTGGGTAACTATTAATCATTCTAGTTAGCAATCCTGCTTGGTGATTTTATGAAAGTTTGATAATCAGAGACAGGTGTTGAAGGTTCTTGCTTCGAGAATAGGGTCATGTTCTCTGTTAGAGATAGTTAGCTTTCAGTGTATGTCAATTCTTTTAATGAGTTCATGAAAGTGTGCTAAACAGAAACATGTGCTGAAGATTACTGCTTAGGGAATAGGGTCATGTTCTTTGTTAGAAATAGTTAGCCTTCAGTGTGTGTCAATCATTTCAGTTAAGCAATGAGTTCATGAAGTGTGATGATCGGAAACAGGTGTTGAAGATTCCTTCTTTGGGAATAGGGTCCTGTTCTTTGTTACAAGATAGTTGGTCTTACCTGTTGCAACATCTTGTTGTTATTTTAATGTAATCCAGGATTCTTTAATTAATCATTCCTTTAAACTTTGAACTCTACAATAGGTAGGTTGCTTTCCTGTAATTCAAGTTAGAACTTCAGTTTGTTCAAGGAAAAGTGTGATTAATATGTTTTTACTACAACTCTAGGTTGCTTTTGAGATTGAGTATATATAGTGCATGATTACCTTTGAAATAACAGACTTCCCTAGGTTGACAATTTATGTAGCACTTGATTGTTTAGTTAAATAAGCAATTATAGTGACCAACATTTTGGCACCGTTGCCAGGGAAGGTAATTATAGATTTCAAAAGAACTTATGATTTTTCAGATACAAAGATTGCATGAGAGGACACGGATACCCCAAAGACACTGACCCTACAGGTGGAAGGGGCAGAGGAAGAGGAGGAAGAAATACTTATATTGACGAGATTATATCAAAGTCTGAATTTGTTGCTCAATGAAAAAACTCTCAGAAACCAAAATCCCAACCTTCATTTCAAGAAAAATTTGAGACGGGGAAAGAAGATTAGAGTCCTGAGAGAGTCCAGAAACCAGCAAGAAACATTGAGGACAAAGCAAGCGCAACAGGGGAGAAGACAGAAGAAAACATGGATGGGTACATTGAAGAATTGCATCATGAAGAACAGGCAGGTCCTGAAGGAGCGGTAAATGATGAAAACTCTTTCTCCACATTAGGATTTCCTATTGGTGATATTCCTAGAGGGATAGCCCCCATGAAGAACATTCCACTCTTAGCACTACCTAACTTTCATGGTTTGTCTTCAGAGGATCCTGATGAATTCCTTTTTGAGTTTAATATATTATGCAGAAGTTATGATTATGTTTCCAATGCTAAAAAAATAAAACTATTTCTAGCAACATTGAAAGGAAATGCACTAAGATGGTTCATGAGTCTTGGAGGCCATGTAATCACAACATGGGATAAAATGAAACAGAAATTTCTGAACAAATACCAGGACTATTGCCGAACAAGAGAAAAAAGGGAGGAACTATTTAAGATGATGCAGAAAGAGGATGAAAATCCGGAGGACTTTGTAGGAAGGCTACAGTATAATCTACAAAGATCTAGTCACCCCAATGTAATTAAAGATATTCTTAAACCCATATTATTAAAAGGAGTAAGGGATGACTGTCTAGATATGCTGAATATGCTTGAAAAAGGGGACATATCTAAGGAATCATACGATGAAATTGTTAATCTATGTAAAAGATGTTCAAGAGGAGCTTCAAGAAATAGATCAAATAGCAGGGACACCACATTTTCAAGAGTCCAAAAATCAGCCAGTGGGGGAGCAACAAGAGCCGAAATAGGTAATTTACTTGAAGGTTTTAAAACTGAAATGTTAAGCTCTTTTGCCTCACAAATTGACACCCAACAAATTCAAAAGAAGCAAGCAGAAGCAGAAGCATCTCTATCCATCTTTTGTTCTAAATGCAGAGACAAGCACCCACAAAGGGAATTTCCATTGGAAAAAAAATCCAAACTCCACCATCTATGATAAAGATCATGAAACTCAACAATGTCTATCTTTACCAGGGATCAAGGCAGCATTACAACCAACTGATGAAGAAGCTGAAGTTGTCTATATGCTGACACAGAGAAGACAATGGCAACCGCGGGGACAAGGTATGAATCCTAACATGCCATTTACATCTTCTAATCGTTGGAATAAATATCATTATTTCAATCAAATGAGTTACCATCCCTATAATCAAATGCAATATCTAAATCAAATGAATTACCCACCCATGCAACAAACTAACCCACCCTTTGTTGATCCGTCAATGTGGACTCCTTGGCCTCCACAACAAC
>SNQJ01S0084831.1:47621-65172 GCA_010110895.2 Picea sitchensis
TTACTAATCTAAATTACAACTAATGGCCTAAAGCCGACATAAATGAAATAGCATTACTAATCTAATATGCCCCAATTAAGGGGTAATGAGCCAATATTAGGGCTTAACAAGATTCTATCAATCTGTTTCTTGAGCAAGCTCTTAGGTGACAGAGGGATGAAATGATGGAGAATTTTTCCCACGTCCTTCAATGCCTGCCCATAGCATCAAACACATCTTCATCCAACGACCACTTTGGAAGCACCTCTCCTTTCAAGGTACATGTTAATTTTGATATTCCCATATTTTAAGGTGAGATAGGTGCAGATGCACTAGACAAATGGTTAAATATGCTAGAAGGTGATTTCTCTGTTCACAATTTTTCTGACATGAAAAAGATCACCTTCGCACTCCTTAAGGCTCTCCCCCATGTCAAACATTGGTGGGAAAATTACTCTGAGCAAAGTTCCACAGAAGAGTCTGTAATAAATGGGGTCGAGCCTACTTGAGTTTTTTTTGTTGATGTGGTCACGGAACAATACTACCCTATTGGAAAATGTGAAGACAAACACAGGAGATGGAACACGGTACGTCAAGAGAGGGACAAGAAGTGTTGGATTTCACCAATACCTTCCATACCTTGCGCACCAAGCTCGGTATCAAAGACTCTGAGAGGCATTTGGTTCTGAAATACCGCCGGGTTCTACATAGATACATCCAAACTGAAATTGATTTTATGGACATCTCATCACTTAGTGTTTCTTATCAATATGATGTTAAAATCGAGCAAAAATTTAAACACCATAACAAGTGGAAGTTTGGGTCTGCAAATTTGCAACAACCAAAGTATGGTAAAGATGAACCTAACAACCAGCCTTCAGAAAACCATTCCAAACCACAGGAAAAGAAAGGTAATGGAAAGATAAAGAAGGACACTGGAAAATGGTATGATTTCCACAAAACCCCCTGGCACAACATCGATTAATGTCGCTCAAAACATTCATTGGTGGCCGAGATCAAAGACAATGAGTCGAACCCAGATTCAAAATTTGATTCAAAAAATAATGGGAGAAGACAGATCATCGATGCAAACCCCACTGCTACTATAACGACCACAAAAATTCAACCAGAAAACAAGTAGATCCTAAGGAGGGGGGCACCTTTTTCTTTCACAGATGTGGGTGAAAGAGACCCCGTTGAATTTTATTGTTGATAGTGGAAGATATAAAAACCTCATCTCAACAGATGTCATCAAACAGTTGGGATTATCAATAACACCACACCCAAAGCCATACAACATCGGGTGGCTTCGCTAAGGATGCGATCTTTGTGTCAGCCAACAGTGCCAATTGTCATACGAAATATAACCATTCAAGGATGAGTTATTATGTGATGTTTCCCCACTGGATGTTTGTGATGCTCTTTTGGGCTAGCCATATATGTGGAAGTACCATGTTATTTATTAGTCTCGACTCTGTAGTGTCATTCTTACTTTGGGGGGTCATATGTAGATGATACCATAGGTAGTTCCAAATATTGTCCCACCTAAACAGTGTCGTGAGGTAGTATCTCATACTACAAAATTCATCGTCTTCACAATTTGTTCAAAAGGTGAACAAAAGAACACCGCAACCACTGCAGCCTCATTCCAAGCACCTTCTATTCAATAGAATAAGTTCGACAAGATTGAAGTCAAGTGCAAGGATTCCTTCTGCACACAGTCATATCATGTAGCCATACTATTTTAAAATGTGCAACCCTACTAGCGACAAGTTCGTGATAACCTTCAACAAGCTAAGAAACACAACTTCTCCAGCAAGGCAAGCAGATTATCAAGGTTCATATTCAACATGTGCTTTCCCCTCTCCCCTGGGGACTCAACGCAGTGGATATCATTGCTTACTAAGGAGGGAGGATTGATCCAGGTGGATATTGATGGCCACTCACCTATTCCAACTGGCTCAAAACAGTTCTTTGGCAACTTACTATTTGTAGCATTTTTTTGGTTCCTAAACTTTCGGGGCCATTTGGAGGGACTAAATGAAGTTTTTTGGGGATCGAGGACCTTAATGATAGATAAAGGATTTAAATGATCCTCCAAAATGAATCTCCTCGACGATACCATTCCTATGAGCTATCGTGCGCATGAAACAAAGATCGTATGCCAAAGTTATACGCTCGTGAAGTTGATACACCAAACTACCCAAAGCGAGGCCACAACATTGTTGGCTTTTCCTCTTACAGGGTTAAGGTTTTGGATTTTATTTATGTTAAAAAGGTCTTGGGGCCTCATTGTAACAATCATGTTCTTGCAAATGTGATTAGCCGTCACATGTCTTCTCAAAGATAAGTTGCCACCATTATAGCGAGTCTTTCACTCTGTATTTCTACAGTTTTGTACATTTCGTTCATTAATAGAAATTTTGTATTACTGTATATATTTTCCTCTTTTTATATTTCCTATATATCTATGTTATATTATTTCCTCTCTTTCAATATCTCTGTATATTTCTATGGTATATCTCCGCTCTCATTTTGTGCCGAAAATAATCCAGATCAACTTCACTATGTTTAACCATGTATGACCATGGATCATTATGTTTGACAATGGTTAACTATGTTTAACTATGGTTGACCATGCATGACTATGGTTGACCATGTTTAACTTTGGTTAACTATGGTTGACTATGGTTTACTATAGTTGACTTTGATTGATCATGGTTGACCATGGTTAACTATGTGTGACAATGTTTGAGTATGATTAACCATGGTTGACTTTGGAGGACCAAGAATGACCATGGTAAAAAATGTTTGACCCTATATTGACTATAGTTGACCATGTTAGATTATGATCAACTTTGGTTAGAAATTGTTGACTTTAGTGAAGAGATTGAATTGAAAACTATGTCACATTGCACATTAAGAGGTGGACTTCAAGGAAATGTCAAATTACAAAATTATTGGTGACTGCAATAGTATATCACATTTTCAATTAAGATGTTGAGTTCAATATTATAACACATTTAGACATAAGGAAGTCAATATTATGGTTATGTTGCATTGTGACAGTCATATTTTTCTACTTATGTCAAATTATTATGTTTCTTAATCGTTGTGTTGCATCGTGACGATGATCAAGTGATATATCGCATTATGACATTCTCTGAGGTGTATGTTGGATTGAACATTCCTTTGATGGTTTTGTTGCATAGTGATGTTTGTCGTGATTGATGTAGCTTGAATTGCAATGTTCCTCAATGGTTATGTCACATTTTGTTGTTCATCAAGAGTTATGTTCTAATTGGTTGGCTATAGCTAGATTATGGTTGACTTTAAGTAACTTTGGTTCAGTGTGGTTGAATGTGGTAATCTATCATTGAATATCGTTGGTTATGGTCAACTTTGATTCCCTATGGTTAATCATAATTGATATTAGTTAACCTAAGTTGCATTGTTATGTTCCTAAAGGGTTAGATCACATTGCGACATTTATTAAAGGATATGCTACCTTACAAGATTCCTCAAGAGTTATGTTGAATTACGATATTTTTTAAAAGTTACATATACTTCCTACATTAATACCTAACAAAATAACAAATATCACGTTATAATACTTAATAATATTCACTAATATTGAAAGATTAAGTATATGCGAGATTAACTTAAAATAATATATAATTAATTTTTTATTATAAAATTAATATAAATTATAACAACTCCACCAATATGCTTTAAAAGATCCATTTCATGTAAAATATATTAATATATAGTTAATACTTATTAATATACGTTAGGGTAGCTTCATGCAACTAAAAATTGATTTTATATTTCATGTTACTATAAGAACATTGGGAAAAAAAATTATATTACAATTTTATTATAAAATTATTCAACACTTAAACTCATAGTTATAAGTTTTGAAAATTTTCGTATAAAGCTAATCTCAATGATTTTGCATTCATGCAGATATTATATGAGATAGGTTTTTTTTTTTTTTAATTTAATAATTAAAATTATTGAAATATTATATGAGATAGGTTTTTTTTTTTAAATTTAATCATTAAAATCATTGAAAATTTTATATTAGAAATTTATCATGAAATTGTTCGACACTTATATTCATAGTTATAAGTTTTCAAAATTTTGGTATAAAACTAATTTCATTGATTTTTCATTGAAGAGGGGTTTTAAGTTGAATATTATTTACTTATTATTATTAAAAATAAAATATTATATTAGAAATGATATTGATGGTTTAGATTTTTTTGGAAAGAAGTTAAATTGTAAGTAATAGCATTCAGTTTTATTTATGAGATTAAGGTTAGATATTACTAAAAAGTGCATGATATTATTGGTGGTAGGATCAGTGATAACCATAAGGGATATTGGGGTTGATATTGTTTTAGTGTTGTTGGAGTAAGACTTAAATCTACTTCTGATTGGCTAAGATTTCATTTTCCTTAGATTTAATGAAACATGCTAATAACCCAATACCTAAAAACATTTGGTAGGACTAAAAATATACCCCCTTAAATAACACTTATGAGTCATCTGTCATTCACAAATAGTAATCAATGATAGTTGTCCTACTTAGAATTAAGAGAAACCAACATTGGTGAGGCTACGCTCACAATCTCTCATTATTGATTGAAGACAAATCACATCATTATACAGGAATCATATCTACTTGGCGGTTACAACAAGTCATTGAAAACTAGGATTTACATTAAGTACTCGTAGAGTTCATCTACGAAACTAACTCTTGCTCCATTATTTCCAAGTCTCCCCCTTAATGGAGAATGGATTGACTTCTACACCTATCATCTCCCTAAACAAATCAAACTTAATCTTTCCAAGAGGCTTAGTGAAAATATCAACAACATTTTCACAAGTATTACAATACATAAGAGCTATTTCATTTGACTCCAACTTTTCTCTAACAAAATGAAATTGAGCACCAACATGCTTTTTCCTTGCATTATAAATCAGATTATTCGCCAGCTTGATTGAACTTTGATTATCACATTTGACCATTGTAGGTTCCTTTTGTTTTTCTCCAATATCTTGAAGAAGTCTTCTCAACCAAACAACTTCACAAGTTGTTGCACACAAGGCTTTATATTCTTCTTCAGTAGAAGACAAAGATACAGTAGGTTGATTTTTACTTCTCCATGAAACAACCCCGGATCCAATGCCAAACACATATCCAGTGGTTGATCTTTGATCATCTGAATTGCCAGCACAATGAGAATCTAAGTAACCTGTCAACTCAACATCATATGCATCAGTATCTTTAATACCATAATCAAGTGTTCCTTTTAGATACATGAGTACCGCCTTTGTTTCATTCCAATGGATTTCTTGAGTTTTTGCCATAAACTGACTTAACACACTCACAAAATATGCAATATCAGGTCTGGTTGTGGTGAGATAATTCAAACTACCCACCATTTGTCTATACTTAGTGGCATTCACTTCCTTTGAACCATCATCAAACGAAAGTTTTACATTCTGTTGCATGGGAACAATAGAATATTTACACTGATCCATTTTAAATCTCTTAAGTACTTCTCTGACATACTTACTCTGACAAACAAAAGTTTGGCCTACATTTCTCCAAACTTGAAGACCTAGGCAGTAGTGTAACTCACCAAGATCTTTCATTTCAAAAACTTGTGACAGCTGCTCCTTGATTTCATCAATTAATTTCCCTGCATTTCCTGTAATTATTAAATCATCAACATATAAGGAAATCAATACTATATACCCTTGATCTTCAAATTTGGTATACATATTTGGATCACTTTTCCTCATAAAATCCCGTTGAAGAAAGAAAGAGTCAATATTCTCATACCATGACCTAGGTGCATGTTTTAGTCCATACAATGCTTTCTTTAACTTACACACTAAGTGTTCTTGCCCATGTTCCACAAATCCTTCAGGTTGAGTAAGGTAAACCTCCTCCTTTAACTTACCATTCAAAAATCCAGATTTAACATCTAGTTGGTGTAGCTTCCATTGATACTTTGTAGCTAAAGATATTAACAATCTGATAGTATTCAATTTAGCTACCGATGCAAATATTTTAGCATAATCAATACCTTATGTTTGTGAATACCCCTTTTCCACCATTCTAGCCTTATATTTGTCTATACTACCATCTGATTTAAATTTGGGTTTGTATATCCATTTGCATACAATAGGTTTTTTATGTTTAGGCAATTCAATCAATTCCCAAGTATTATTTTTCATTATAGATTTATATTATTCCTCCATTACATTTCTTCGTTCATCATGTTCATTGGCTTCATCAAAACTCATGGGTCCTATGACATTTGAAATGCTACTCATTGGGCATAGTCTCTATACCTCTCAGAGAGCCGAATTTGTTGTGAATATCTTTTGAACTCATTATTTTCCTCCTCACTTTGTGAAGATTTGTTTTCACCACGAGGTGAACTCTGATTGCTTGAAGTGTCCATGTCACTGTCACTGATTCCTTATTGTTGTTGTTGTCGCTACGAGTGTGGTTGTTGTTGCTCTTCTTTAACTCCTTCATCAAGAAGTCTATGCCATTCCTCATGACTGTTGATGTCATGATTTCCCATTTCCTGCTCATGGAAAAGTACATCTCTACTCGCAAATACTTTGTGTGTAGAAGGATCAAATAGTTTGTATGCTTTGAATTCAGAACACTACCCTATGAAAATACATTTAATGGCTTTAGAATCCAATTTCTTCCTATTATACTTTGGAATATGTGCAAAAGCCTTACAGACAATTACTTTAAATTATGAACTGGAGCTTTGGAACCATACACGGATTCAAAAAGAGTAATATTATCAAGACATCTTGTTGGACTTATGTTTTTTAAATAAACTGTAGTATTTATGGCTTTAACCCAAAATGTATTTGAAAGATTATTACCTTTCATCATATTGCGTGCACACTTTACCAGAGTTTAGTTTTTTCCTTTCAGCCACTCCATTCTATTGTGGAGTGTGGGGTACTATAAACTGTTGTACTATTCCATGACCTTTACAATATTTGATGAAGTTCCCTAATTTATACTCTCCCCCTTGATCTGAACAGAGGATTTTGATGGATTTTCCTTTCTTCTTTTCCACCATGGTTCTTAATTCCTTAAAGTACTCGAAAACATCACTTTTTCTTCTAAGGAAATAAACCCATGTGTATCTCATGCAATCATTAATAAATAACAGAAAGTAAAATGCACCTCCTAAAGGCCTAGTTTGCATAGTCCCGCAAACATCAGTATGCACAAGATCTAACACATCTCTCTTTTTCCTATCAGGATTAGAGGGGAACTCATCTATGTGAATCTTTCCTAATGCACTTCCTTCACAAGCAATATTATCATTCTTTAACATGGGAAGTACTTCAACCATATTATGTTTCTATAATAATAATAAATCAGGATGATTGATGTGTCCATACCTTTGATGCCAAAGAATCTTTGTTGGCATAGTTTCATAAGTCAGTGTGTGATGTGCTTTGCTGGTAACATCAAGTTTGTATAGGCCTCCTACTCTAAATCTCGTTGCAACAATTTTGAATTTGTCCAGCAGATCCTTCACTATGCAATAATTCTTGAAGAATTCAACCTTCAAGTTATGATCTGTAATGCTGGACACAGAGATAAAAAAATTATGTGACCCTGGCACATACACCACATTGCGAATGTGATGAATTGTACCACTTGGAAATGTCACATGAATGTCTTTGTATCCCTTGATCTGATGAGCACGGTCATCACCAATATATATGATAGCTCCATTCTCTGTTTATTTAAAATTAGTGTACCACAACTTATTACATGTCATATGTATTGATTCTTTGGAATCCACAAACCAGGCATCACTATCATACGTTTCAGCAGATAAAGCAACATTGGACACAAACAGTCGAAGACCTCGTGAATCAAGATTCTGGGGTTCATCAATATCATCACTAGTAATAAACAATCTGAGATCATGATTGGAAGATTCTTCTACATAATGACCTGTATGTTTTCTAGGTTTATTCCTAGCCTCATCACTCTTCTTCTTATGACAGTATTTAATGAGATGTCCAGGTTGACCACAATAAAAATTTTTTTTGACTCAATCCTGTTAGAGGGTGTACCTTGATTCGGCCTTGGGGATTGTCTTATTTGTGATGAACGACCTCCTCTACATCTTTCTCCTCATCTTCCTCTCGGGGATCTCTTATTTGACCACAGTGCCAAATATGTATTATGAGGCTTTAGATTCTAGTGCCTCTCTTCCTCTTGCAGCAAAATTCCTATCAATTCTTCAAAAGTATGAGGTTTCTCCCCTGTTGTGAGACTTGTTATGAACATATGATAATCTTCTAGCATACCATTTAAGGTAATAGTGACAAGATCAGTGCTGGAAACTATTTCCCCTATATTTCCTAGCTTGTCTTTCACCTCTTTAATACTACCCAAAAATGAACTAACAAATTAATTTCCATCCATCTTAATGTTTTCAGGAAAAAAATACGATTTGTGTTTCTAGTTTCATATAAATATTTAAGCGTTGTCCATGTTTCAGCAGAAGTATTAGCTTCTCTAATATGTGGAATTATGCTATCCTTAACAGACATACGCAACAATACCTTGGCCTTGTTTTCGCGCTTCTCCCAATCTTGGATCTGTGATGTTGTCGCACCGGTAGTTGCATCAGGTTTCACTTTAGTTCCCTTCGCAATGGTCTAGACACCATAGCCCTCCATCAGGGTTTGCATTTTGAATTTCTAGTTAATGAAATTCGTTCCATCTAATTTGTTGGGTTCATATAGGTAGATCTCTACCAGTGGATTGACCAACGTTGCAAGAGATTATGTGCAAGTGAATCACCAAGAATATCAAACTTTCCATTAATTTCCTCCTGTGTTGAGTAGTTCATCGCTCTGCCTTCAGATCCACCAATCTAACTATCAACTTTCTTCAGGTTCGCTCTCTTGTCTCTTGGTTCCTTACGAAACTCTCGACTGGACTCCTCCTCTTGCATTTCATGTATCAACCCAAATGGGTAACCCACAACGAGATTCTCTTCGTGTAGGCACCTTCGACTTGATTTTTCCACAAAAACGCGAAAAGGTGAAAATCCTTCACTATTTGGTGTGTATATGGTCGCACCAACAAATGAAGTAAACACAGCTTCACAAATCGATGTACAAGAGACGACTTTTCAGAATTGTAATGGAACAACAGGTTCTTCAATTATTGAATCAAATCCGTGTGCTACCACAATGAATCCATCAAGGTGGACACAGGCTATCCTAACGGTCTGCTCTATTCGTGGATGAGACTCTATGTGGCATTTCCCCTCGACAAAAAACGGCAATAAAAACATTAAACATATTAAATTTAAGTGTTTCTTATTTCTCTCTTATTTGACTCATCATATCACATTGTCTCCTCTCTCTATATAAATAATTTAAAAATAAAAACTTTCGTAATGAAAATTTACAATTTAGAAAATCTTTAGGTGTTATCCAAATTTTTAGTTTCAAACATTTTTTAATTTAATATTATATTTATTAAAAAAAAAATCATCTTAAAAATCACTATTTTTAGATTGTTTTTAAATTTATTATATATATTACAATGTTGTTGATGTTAATTTTGAAATTTACAACTTCAAATTTTACATTGTGTTAATCAATGTTTAATTAAATTTATGATTTAAAAGCCTTAAAAACCAATGCTTATTTTTAGATTGTTTTTTAATTTATTATATATTTTAAATGTGGTTGATGTTAATTTTTAAATTTACAATTTCAAATTACAATTTGTTAATCAATGTTTAATTAAATTTATGACTTAAAAACCTTAAAAACCAATGTTTAATTTGGTTGGGAATTTCTTGTTCTTGTAATCTAATGATTAAATTTATGACTTAAAAACTCATATTTAATTTGCTTGACTTTAATCTAATGATTAAAAAAATTGAAATATTTTTTTTTTCTTTTATTTTAAATTTTAATATAAATTTCTAATATGGTAAAGACAAAAACACAACAACGTTTATGTTTGTGGTTCTTATGTTATTTTAAACCATAAATATAAACATAAATATAATTACTTAAATTAGTTTGCCACCATTCTATTTCAAAATAAATATACATTCAAATGTGTTAAACAATTAAACAACTATAAGTTTACATTTTTTTAAGTTTACATCTTTTTTAACAAAATATGTTATTTAATAATATGTATTTTCATAAATATTAAAAATATTGTTTTAATTTTAAAAATATTTAAACATCACAATAATTTTAATTTTTTATACACTTTCTCTATCTTATACTAGGAAACATTTTGTTTTGATCATATAATGTTTGATTCAATAATATCTATAATAATTTAATAAAAATGCAACAAGGAAAATATCACATTAACTTTTTAAAAAATCTTTAAATGATATATATCAAAATCCAAAAACAATGATATTTGAACATCACATTAACTTTTTAGAGACTCTCACTCCACTAAACTGTAAAACATTACAATTTGGCTCACACAATCTAACAATCCACTAACTACAAGACAAAAACGGTTTAAAAACATAGCCATTAAGAATACAACAATGGATAACCTTTTTATTAGAGAAATTAATATCATGGTTATCTAAGTAATAATAAACTCTTACAACTTTTTTTTCTTTTATTTGGTTAAAAAAATTAGTCAAATACTCAACACTCAACAATATAAATTAAAATACTCAACAAAATAAATTAAAATGTAAGGTGTGTTCTTTTTTCCAAATGATAATTTAAGATGGAATGGATATGATAATTTAACATGGAATGGATATGCTAGATATTGTTGGGCATTCACTATGTTTCTACAAACTTGGCAAAGCATGCCCATCTCTCCTAGAGTACCCACTGGCTAGGAGAGATTGTGGCATGGAAGCTACTCTCAATTTTTTTTTCCATTTCACTTTGCGTAACCAACCAAATATGGGAAATAATATCCACATAAAAACCCATTATGTAACTACCAAAACACAAGAGGTGAGCGAAAAAAGTGTCGCTGCTTAGAAACAATGCCAACAATTTAAATGGTAATTTTGCCACTTAGATCAAATTGGAATAGTTGAAATGATAAACAAGCCCTTTGTTTGTAAAATCTTTGTTATCCATTTTGTCAATTGATTTGGTACTGATTTGGCTTTCTATAAGCTAGAAACTATGGTGTGCCCAACGAGGATGATTTTTTTTCAATCACTATAGACATTTTTCCATCAACTAAAATACCACACATAAATGGTATCCAATAGAGCCATGTTTTTTCCACACACAATTATATTTTAGTAATTAAAATTCCATGCAAAAATGGGATTCAATAGAGTCACGGTTTTGCCACCAACAACTACATTTTAGCAATTAAAATTTCACACAAAATAGTGCCCAACAAAGCCACATTTTAGCAATTAAAATTCCAAAAAAAATGGTGTCCAAGAAAGTCACATTTTTTTCCACCAACAACTACATTTTAGCAATTAAAATTCCAAACAAAAATGTTGTCCAATAGGGACACCCTTTTTCCACCAACAACTACATTTTAGCAAATAAAAATTCCAAAAAAAAATGGTGCCCAACATAGCCATGTCTTTTCCAAGAGAAAGAAACTTTACATAAACAGGTTGTGTTTAACTAATATATTTCCATGTTATTGTTGAGTAGTCATGGTTAGAGATAGAAAAATGCAACTACACATTTACCTACATAAATTGCATTCATTTGTTGGAAATGTGAAAGGAAGAAAGCATCTTACCCAACATTGATTTTCTACATAAACTTTGTTGTAGTTTTTATACAAAACTTACCATCATAAAGATTCCTTAAAAACCTTCACAGATAAGGTTAAAAAGACATACAATGTACAACAACAATTTAACACCCATTTCACACCCATTTTACATATGCCAAATTCTATTGCATTCAACATGTAGTCACTTCTTAGCCATATATTAATCATTGAAAGGAATGACTTAGATTAATAACATGTAGCAAAATCATATTATTTATAATACAGTTTACTACAATAGCAATGGTTAAGGGAAGATTTACATAATAGTTATTCAGTATTTTGGTATTCTACCATAAATAAGCATAATGAGAGAAATACAACTAAATTGAACTAAATACATAATTATACCTTCTTAATAATCACTTGTAAATGTTGGATGAAGCTTTAACCTCGAAATTCCTTACTTATTGCCAACTCATTGAACCCAACCGGTTTTCCTCCTAGCCTTTCTCATAGAAAAATTCTTCACCAGAGACTCATGAGTTGAATGGAATCACAACCAATGCTTGACTGAAAACCCAATGATACAATGTCACTTTCCAAATTTAGCTAAATCTCACTCTATTAGAAAATTCAAAAGAATTTCCCTATATACCATTCCTCTCCCCTTCTGTGTTTTTTTCCCCTTTTATTTATACAACCTCTCCCAATTGCCACCTTACCCTCTCATGAAAAAACCCCTAATTTTATTTTATTTTTATTTAAATAATAAAATATCTATTATGCATGGAATACACGGTGCCCATGTTGGAAAATTGGTTATCATTGACATCAACCATAGAAGAATCCCCAAAGAAAGTTAAGAAGCCCCAAAGTTTATTAAAGAGAAAGAGTATGAATGAATTTGCAAATGAATGCAAAAGATCCATGGATTGATAGTCCTCGTCAAGCCATTTCTTATGGTAGCTGGCATGGCATGTGGTTCCTCACAGTTGAGGAGATATGCCCTCTTAAAGATGATCATGTAAGGTATAGTCAAGAAGCCCTAATGAAACCTAGGAAGTTGTGGAAAGAAGCTCCATGTAAGGTTTCTCTCCATCTCCATTCAACCATTATACTGCAATGTTGTATATTTTTCTGCAATATGCTCTCTCTTAAAATGTGTTTCTTCTCACTCCCTCAACATTCAGGGTCCAAGGTTTTAAATTCTGACCGGGTTGTTCTTCTTGAGATTTTTTCACCGTGGTGTGGTCACATTCAGGCTATTTTATTGAAGAAACACATTGATTTAGAATACATTGAGGCTTGTAAACTCCACACTAATTTCCAATACATCGATGCTTGTAAAGTCCACCATTCACAAAAGTTTTTCTTAAGGAATTGTACTCTCTTTTCAATCGTAATGGACCTACATAGACATACCTACAAGCCTCTTCAAATTGGGATTGGGTAACCTCTTCATGCCTTCATGGTGCCATTACTGGTATTATAGACATTTGGAAGGCCGGTATTGTGACGAAATATGGTACTAGATATGGTGTAGGTAAAGGAAGTGGACATGAAATGGTAAATGGGAAATCCCTTGATCTGTTTATCTCTTGATTGAGAAACGCCTTCCATCATTTCTCATCACTTTTCTTGTAAGATAGATTTTGAATTTATCACACAGATTAGTCTTCTTGGATATACATAACATGTGTTTCTAGAGATATGTGTGAGTGTTTCAATGCTATTATCAACACAATGTTGACAAGTCATGCAATATTCTAGTGAATGAATAATTAGACCATATACACAATGCCAATTACAATATGTGATGTGATAGGGTTTATGTTTAGGGTTTATATAGAAGCTTGACTTCCCACCATTCATGGTACTTATAATTTCCATGATACTGTAATGACCATTTCTAAATTGATGGATACAAGCCGAGATTGTTTCCACCGAGGTCATTATTGGCAGTTACCTAGCATTGTTGATTGTTATATTTTTCAGGGCTGCTTATAAGACAAACTTCTCCCTGAGAACAAAAAAGATATTTTGAAAAGAAGACAAAGAAGGTGATGGTTATTTAGAGAACAAGAGATGACACATTTAAACTTGAAGATCAATTCAACTCAAAAATCATGTATACTTGCATAAGATTATTGTGTTTTTCTGTAAATGACTGCATTTCTAGTAGAAGTCAGCACCCTCCATTTGATGCTTTCATTTTTTAGTATTCTTGTGAAAGGGTGTATTTTCAAGAAACCCTATGAGGTATGAGCTATGGCTCGATTTGAGGAATTGTTAGAGTTATTGAACACTTTAATCCTCTCTTTTGTGGAAAATACTATCACACTTGACAAAACAACTTTGAAGTCTCTTGTAATGTGCTTTCAAGTTTCACAAGAGAAAACATTATTACTTTAAACTCAAAATCAAGTTCTTCATGACATACTTGACCTCGGAGGATCTCCACATGGAAAATTCCTATTTTGCACACCCTGGGATAAATCATTAAAAAGTTTTATAATAGGTGGAAAATAATAATTAATGCTCATGAATGAAGTAATTAAATTGTAGGAATAATTAATACATAAAATGAGTTTGAGAAACTCATGCATTAGTCATGCACATTCGAAAAATTATTAATGCTTGAAGTGAGTTTGAGAATCTCACGTATTATTCATTTAATTGCAAAAAGGGGAATTAGTATTGTGAGAGAATCCAACTCGCAAATTAGTTTCCTAATTTTAAGGGGACAAGAGAGGAATACTTGGAGTGAGTGGAAATATCATGTATTATTTGTAAAAATGAGAAATTAGTTTTATGTGAGAATCCCACTCACAAATTAGTTTCCTAATTTTAAGGGGAAATTGGTTTCCTAGTCTCAAGGAGGAAGTTAAGGGTCTCATGAGCTGGTTTGGACTATTCCTTACTTTATTACAAGTGGTTTTATAGTCTCAAGGATGAAGCTAAGGGTCTAATGAGTTGGTTGAGATAATTTCTCATTTTTGTCCTTGAGTGGTTATTAGATCCTAAATTTGTGGATCTTGTCTCTTTGAATTATGGAGTTAAGGAAACTATATAAACTCCTCATGTAATCTTGGGGAGGGAAACCCTCATTGGGGGAATCATCCTTTATTGATCCATTTATGGAGTTGATGAGAGAGTCCATTTGTGATGCAGGAACATCGTACAAAGCCAAAGCGCACGCCTAGCCAAAGGAAGAACTGGACGTACAGATGAAAAAAGGGGCACATTTTTATGAAAACGTTTTGAATTTTGAAATATGAAGCATTAATGTAATAGCTAGGAGAAGCGTACTTACATTTATGTCTTAGAGATATGAACAGATCTGGAGAAATTACTCTCATCTTTCGGATGTAATAGGCATTTAAGTCTGATTAATGTAAAGTAGGTAGATATGAATGTTAGATTAGACAGTTTTAGAAGCATAGGAGGGAAAATAGATATAGACACCCTCACCCTTGTATCATTGGGGAGGGAACAATATGATCATTTAGATTTCATAAGATGTAGAGCTATAGCAGAGAGTTGTAGAGAAGAACGCATGTACAAGAGCACTTGAGTTAATATATGAAGCTTTGACTCAATTTTCATGGTGTTATGATGCTTACTGTTTACATTGGTTGAATGGTATGCTTACAGTGATTTGTTTCTCTGTTACGCATTTGTTTCAATGATGTGTTATGTGTATGATTTCATGTTGAGTGTATGAAGTCTGATAGAGGAGAAGAATGAGTTTCAATTGTTTCTCTTCCTGAGAATTCCTACAAGGAGTGCAGTGAACGTCTGTAAGGTGTGCATTGACAAGGGTCTAAGTTTCATCTTAGAAAGCTCAGGAGAGATATCGTTGTTCTCATACCAGCTAAAGTGCAGGTGAAGCACAGAGGCACAGAGTCGTGCAAGGTGTGCGCAGGCTGGTTGGAGTATTAGAACTTATCAACTAAGGGGAAGATTGAGAGGACCACTGTTGCAAAGAGTGTAGAGGGTCGGAGACTCAAATAACCAGAGGTTATTTGAAGATTTTCCACAAGGAGTGCGAGCAGGGATCCTTTTGTGAAGCTTGAGTTTACAAGTGAAAGCTCAAGAGGGATAATGTAGTGTCCCCAAGCCCGAGCCCCGTTACAGATCATGTCATATGCAAAGAATTGTAAATATGTTCTATAGGCTGGTGAGCCAAGTTTTGTATAAGTTGTAGGCTTATGAGTTTTGTTAGGATAGGGAGCCTAAGTGTTGAATGCCAGGAGCCTGTTAATGTAATTGTATGTATGCAGGTCAATTAATAAAATATAAATACCACCAGTGCAGACCGACCACGATGAAAGAGTAATGGGGGACTGAGCGTCCACAGAGTGGGAAAGGGATCAAGGGGATGAAAGGTGGGAAAGGGGCTGAGTGATGAGCCTAGGGGCTAAGACTAAGGGGCTTAAGCCTGTGAAATAATATTTTAATATTATTTCAAAAAGAGACATGTGCATTTTTGTTTACCCTAAGTTCCTGGCAAGGAGGGAACGTGCAAAGGGGATGCACGCTGTGATATGCATGCAGTTCCCAGGGTGACAAGTGTCATCCCTGGTGCATGAAAATATAATCCCTGAACTGAACCGTGGGTGGGGAATCTCTCCTCGATTCTAACCAAACCTCTGTACGTGGAAGGGGTACGACCTTTGCCGGATTCATCTCTGAAACGGTGAGTTGTGTTTACCTGAGGAAAATCGTGTAATACCCTGTCGAGAGCTATGAGTCTGTGTCTGTTCTAGTCAACCCAAAAACACATTCCTGAACCCGAATTCCCTGTGCTGGACACGAGTGGAAGCATCCTATGATTGTATGGAAAAACTGAGCTAGCCTGTGCGTGAAGTCTGCTCTGAAATCATCCCGAGAGATTATCCTGTGACAGCTGAACCGTTTTGGGATGCATTGGTCTGTGTTTTCCCGTGGATTGTGGTGACCGCGTAGTATTGGACTGCGTGAGGCTTGTTGGCCTGTGAGCGACTCCTCCAGGTGAGAGAGTGCGCAGAGGGAGAAGGGAACTCCTGGAAGGAACCCTGTAGCTGCCATAGAGCCTAAAGAATTCCGGTCCGGTCTGTTCCTGTAATCCAAGGTAAGGGAGACTGGCAGCCGAAGGACTGTCTGGGTGACAG
The DNA here is from genome assembly GCA_010110895.2 of Picea sitchensis. Classification (NCBI taxonomy): domain Eukaryota; kingdom Viridiplantae; phylum Streptophyta; class Pinopsida; order Pinales; family Pinaceae; genus Picea; species Picea sitchensis. The sequence goes on from SNQJ01S0084831.1 coordinate 64,539, forward strand.
AGAAGGTGCACTCTCTTGGGGTGGAACAGGCATGTGGGGAATGAGGGTTTGTGGGCAGTGAGCGTGGGAAATTCCTGGGAGAGCTTCTTCCTGGTAAATGTGTATGTGCTATCTTCCCTGTAACCTCAGCCTAGCCTAGGATTCCTTGCCTTGGGGTGGAGCTTGGTCCCAGCTCGGGGGTGACCTACTGTTGATTTGAAGAACAGTGTGGTCTAAGGCTGGGAGGTTCGTGGAAGGCCTGCACTTGGTTGGTGATTTCTCCAGTTAACAAAAGATAAGTATTTTGAATTATGTTTTAACACGTTTGGCATGACTGTGTTGTATATATTATCATGTTTCCGCTGTGTAAATGAAGTAATGATGAATGCTATGGAACATTTAACTATAGTAGTACATATATATTTTACTCTGAGTTTTAAGTGTGTTTAATTGTCTTTAAATGTATTTGGTTGGTAAAACCCAGTATGAGTTCTGTAGATTCCATGTACAGAACGGTAACCGAGAGGTTTGGTAAAACCTGGGTAGTGAAGGGTACACTACAAATTGGTATCAGAGCCAAGGTTTCGACACTGAGCCTAGATGGGCTAGTGGAGCGGTCTTTGGACCGAAAATGTGAGGAGAAATTGGGCCTGGA
>SNQJ01S0084831.1:65182-79913 GCA_010110895.2 Picea sitchensis
AAGGGGCTGAAAGGTGGGAAAGGGGCTGAGTGATGAGCCTAGGGGCTAAGCCTAAGGGGCTTAAGCCTGGGAAATAATATTTTAATATTATTTCAAAAAGAGACATGTGCATTTCTGTTTACCCTAAGTTCCTAGCAAGGAGGGAACGTGCAAAGGGGATGCACGCTGTGATATGCATGCAGTTCCCAGGTTGACAAGTGTCATCCCTGGTGCATGAAAATATAAGCCCTGAACTGAACCGTGGGTGGGGACTCTCTCCTCGATGCTAACCGAACCTCTGTGCATGGAAGGGGTACGACCTCTTCCGGATTCATCTCTGAAACGATGAGTTGTGTTTACCTGAGGAAAACCGTGTAATACCCTGTCGAGAGCTATGAGTCTGTGTCTATTCTAGTCAACCCAAAAACACATTCCTGAACCAGAATTCCCTGTGATGGACACGAGTGGAAGCATCCTGTGATTGTATGGCAAAACTGAGCTAGCCTGTGCGTGAAGTCTGCTCTGAAATCATCCCGAGAGATTATCCTGTGACAGCTGAACCGTTTTGGGACGCATTGGTCTGTGTTTTCCTGTGGATTGTGGTGACCGCGCAGTATTGGACTGTGTGAGGCTTGTTGGCCTCTGAGCGACTCCTCCAGGTGAGGGAGTGCGCAGAGGGAGAAGGGAACTCCTGGAAGGAACCCTGTAGCTGCCATAGAGCCTAGAGAATTCTGGTCCGGTCTGTTCCTGTAATCCAAGGTAAGGGAGACTGGCAGACGAAGGACTGTCTGGGTGACAGAGAAGGTGCACTCTCCTGGGGTGGAACAGGCATGTGGGGAATGAGGGTTTGTGGGAAGTGAGCGTGGGAAATTCCTGGGAGAGCTTCTTCCTGGTAAATGTGTATGTGCTATCTTCCCTGTAACCTCAGCCTAGCCTAGGATTCCTTTCCTTGGGGTGGAGCTCGGTCCCAGCTCGGGGGTGACCTACTGTTGAGATGAAGAACAGTGTGGTCTAAGGCTGGGAGGTTCGTGGAAGGCCTGCACTTGGTTGGTGATTTCTCCAGTTAACAAAAGATAAGTATTCTGAATTATGTTTTAACACGTTTGGCATGACTGTGTTGTATATATTATCATGTTTCCATTGTGTAAATGAAGTAATGATGAATGCTATGGAACATTTAATTATAGCAGTACATATATATTTTACTCTGAGTTTTAAGTGTGTTTAATTGTCTTTAAATGCATTTGGTTGGTAAAACCCAGTATGAGTTATGTAGATTCCATGTACAGAACGGTAACCAAGAGGTTTGGTAAAACCTGGGTAGTGAAGGGTACACTACAGATAACACCTTTGAAATGTTCAAAGGGAGACAGAGATCGAAAACTGTTGCATAGAAATTAAGTTCAGGAGGGAGAACACTCAGGCATTGGGCATAAGTCACTGGGAAGTGAATCAGGCGGTCATAATTCTCTGTGGAGAACTCACAAAATTGCGAGGACCGTAGGATCCAGTGGAACTAAAAGGTGGTTAGGAGTTGGATGAACTGACCACCCTAATATCAAGAATCAACGTGAACCGTTGATCGTGGTTCAATATGACTCATTGATCTCATTTCAACCCACGTTGTTGGATCATTTCGCGAATTCGGTGTTCGTGAGTTTGGAGGGAAGACCAATTTTTTTGGTTTTTGTGAAGTCCCGAGTTGCAAGGAGTAGGGAAGGAGATCCAGGCCGTTGGATCCAAGTCACGAGAGAACCGTTGGATCAGAACCTCCACGTGGAATTGTGTATCGGGGGGTTCGGGGGTTGAAAGAGTTTATTTTCGACTGCAGAAGTCGTGAAGTATTGAGTGTCGAGGACTCGGGCGAACACGCGTCACGTCCGTTAAGTGGGGACCACGTGGTTGATAGGAGGCGCAAACATAGAGCGCAGAGAAAAATAGAAGCGGGTGATAGGTGGAGGACACATGTCACCTGGGAAGGAGTGAACCCATTGTTGACTTATCGCATCTCGGGGATTTTCAAAGGAGGAGCACAAGGGCTCAACACTCCAACTTGCGAAGTTGGGAGTTGCGAGGGGTGCTAGAGTTAGTCCCTAGCCAGTGGTCGCTTGTAGAGGCACTAGCAAGGAATGAGCCATAATTGTATCGCATCTCGGGTATCAGAGGTCTAGGGAAGAGTCGAGGTCATCAAATCACGAACTCGCGAGTTGCGAGAGGCGCTTGCGCTAAGGCCCGGTTGTGGTTGCATGGAAATGTAAGGCTCGCGCCTGGTGTTAAGATGCTCAAGGTGATCTTTTACGAAAGAATTGTGGATCAGATTCATGAAGTTCCAATAGGGATCTGAGGGAGTTACTTCGGCTCGAGGAGAATTTAGAACGATCCTGTGCGGATCTTAACCGAGGGTCGGGGGTCTGCGACACCAAGGATCACATATTTCAGCGAAAAACTGAATGAAGCAAAGATTAAGTACTCCACATATGACGAAGAATTCTATTCCGTCATACAAGCATTGAAGAAATGGAGACATTATTTGGTTCCCATGGAGTTTGTTTTGTACAGGGATAATCATGCTTTGCAATTTCTGACTCGACAGGAGAATTTGAGCCAAAAAGCATGCTAAATGGGTTGAATACATGCAAAATTTTACTCTTGTGACTAAGCATATTTCTGGAACTGCTAACAAAGTTGTTGATGCGTTAAGCAGGAAATCTTTGTTTATGCAGGAATTCAGAGTCAAGACTTTAGGTTTTGATAACCTTAAAGAAATGTACAGGGATGATCCAAATTTTGAGGCATATGAGGCATTTGAGAATCCAATTCTCAGGGACAGAAGTCAATGGACTGAATACATGATCCAAGATGGATTATTGTTTAGGGGAAATCAACTATGTATTCTGAAATGATCCATGAGGAAGAATTTGATGAAGGAAAAACACAGTGGAGGATTGGTCGGACATTTCGGTCATGACAAGACGTTCTCAAAGTTGAATGGCTCATATTTTTGGCCAGGGATGAGAACATATGTCAAGAAATTTGTGGACAGGTGCAAAATTTGTCAGCAGACGAAGGGAAAAAAGGAAGAATGCAGGGTTATACCAACCATTACCCATACCTGAAAGGTCATGGGACGCAGTGAGCATGGATTTTGTATTGGGACTACCAAGGACAGAGAGAGAATATGATTCAATCTTTGTGGTAGTCGACATATTTTCAAATATGGCACATTTCATACCATGCCAGAAAACCAGTGATGCAACTCATATTGCGAACCTATTTTTCAAGGAAGTTGTCAGACTTCACGATTTGTCAAAGAGTATCGTGTCTGATCGAGATACCAAGTTTGTAGGACATTTTTGGAGGACCTTATGGAAGAAATTGGGGACAATATTGTCTTTTAGCTCAGCATATTATCCTCAGTCTGATGGACAGACAGAAGTCGTAAACAAGAGCTTGGGAGATTTGTTAAGAAGTTTAGTGACTGAACATCACACTCAGTGGGATCACATTCTGCCACAGTTGGAATTCGCTTACAATGATTCACTCAATAGAAGCACAGGACAGAGTCCATTCCAGATTGTATATGGAATGCATCCAAGGGGAGTTTCTGAATTGAAAGATGCAAAACAAGCTGAATTCAGAAGTGCTAGTGCCAAGGACTTTGTAGAAGGAATGAAGGAGCTTCACAACCGAGTTAAGGAACGATTACAGAGTTCAAGTCAAGAATACAAGCGAAGAGCAGATCACCACAGGTGAGAACTTCAATTTGAAGTTGGTGATTTGATTCTTGTGCATTTGAGGAAGGAGAGGTTCCCAAGGGGAACGTAAAACAAGCTGAAGATGAAAAATATTGGACCATGCAAGATCATAAGGAAATTTGGGGCAAATGCATATGAGATTGAATTACCCTATGGGGTGGAAATCTCACGGATATTCAACGTTGCAGATTTGTACCCTTATAGAGATGCAGAAGAAGGAGCAAAGGATGAGCAAGAATAAATTCAATGGACAAAACAAATGCCTGTAGCTGTAGAACCATAGATGAAAATCATAATTGACAAAAGGGTTAGCAAAAAGACCAAGAGAAAAGGAGTATTTTGAATACTTGGTCAAATGGAAGGGGCATCCAGTTGAAGATGCCAGTTGGGAGGATGAAGCAGAAATTCAAAAGCATGGACAGACCGTGCAAGGGCTCATCAACAAGAGTTCATGAAAATTTTCAAGTGAGGGAGTATGATGCAAGAGCATCGTACAAAGCCAAAGCGTGCGCCTAGCCAAAGGATTTGGTTGAATGGTATGCTTATAGTGATTTGTTTCTTTGTTACGCATTTGTTTCAATGCTATGTTATGTGTATGATTTCATGTTGAGTGTATGAAGTCTGAGAGAGGAGAAGAATGAGTTTCAATTTTTTCTCTTCCTGAGAATTCCTGCAAGGAGTGCAGTGAACGTCTGCAAGGTGTGCATTGATGAGGGTCTAAGTTTCATCTCAGAAATCTCAGGAGAGATATCGTTGTTCTCATACCAGTTGAAGTGCAGGTGAAGCATAGAGTTGTGCAAGGTGTGCGCAAGCTGGTTGGAGTCTTAGAACTTATCAACTAAGGGGAAGATTGAGAGGACCATTGTTGAAAAGAGTGCACAGGGTCGGAGACTCAAATAATCAGAGGTTATTTGAAGATTTGTTGCAAGGAGTGTGAGCAGGGATCCTTTTGGGAAGCTTGAGTTTACAAGTGAAAGCTCAAGAGGGATAACACCTTTGAAATGTTCAAAGGAAGACAGAGATCGAAAACCATTCAATAAAAATTAAGTTCAGGAAGGAGAACACTCAGTCATTGGGCAGAAGTCACTAGGAAGTGAATTGGACAGTGAGAATTCTCCGTGGAGAACTCGCGAAATCGTGAGGACCGTAGGATCCAATGGAGCTAAAAGGTGGTTAGGAGTTGGATGAACTCACCACCCTGATATCAATAATCAACATGAACCGTTGATCATGGTTCAATATGAGCCGTTGATCTCATTTCAACCCATGTCGTTGGATCATTTCGTGAATTTGGGGTTCGTGAGTTTTGAGGGCAGACCATTTTTTTTGGTTTTCCTGAAGTCTCGAGTTGCGAGGAGTAGGGAAGGAAATGCAAACCGTTGGATCCAAGTCACAGGAGAAATGTTGGATCAGAACCTCCATGTGGTATCGCGTATTGGGGGGTTCGAGGGTTGAAAGAGTTTCTTTTTTACTACAAAAGTTGCGAAGTACCAAGCGTCAAGGGCTGGGCTGAACACGCATCACGTCTGTTAAGTGGGGACCGCATGGTTGATAGGTGGTGCAAACATAGAGCGCAGAGAAAAGTAGAAGTAGGTGACAAGTGGAGGAAACACGTCGCCTGGGAAGGAGTCAACCCATTGTTGACTTATTGCATCTCGGGGATTCACAAAGGAGGAGCATGAGGGCTCAACACTCCAACTCGCGAAGTTGCGAGTTGCAAGGGGTGATAGAGTTAGGCCCTAGCTAGTGGTTTCTTATAGAGGCGCTAGTAAGGAAGGAGCCATAACCGTATCGTATCTCGGGTATCGGAGGTCTAGAGAAAGAGGAGTCGAGGTCATCGACTCACAAACTTGCGAGTTGCAAGAGGTGCTTGCACTAAGGCCCGGTTGTGGTTGCATGGAAATGTAAGGCTTGTGCCTAGTGTTAAGTCATGCAGGGAGGGGTTTTACGAAGGACCTGTGGATCAGATTCGTGAGGTTCCAATAGGGATCCGAGGGAACCGCTTTGGCTCGAGGAGAATTTAGAACGATCCTGTGCAGATCTCAGACTGAGGGTCGGGGGTCTGCAACACCAATTTGATGCCACATGCTTGTGAGATATCTAGCCTTGTACTATCAGAGGAGATTGTATCTTTGTAGGAAAGAGGTGACCACATGCTTGTGAGAATCTAGCTCTTTGCATTTTGCATGAGAGAATCTCTTTGATACTGCCGTATGTTGTGGGAATTCTTCTACCACTTGTTGATGTGGGAATTCGTCCCATTTCATTGTAAAGGAGATTACCTTTGAAGAAGAGAATGAAATGGTTCATGGATTTTATGAGCCCAGAAACGTAGCCAGAAGGTTTTGGTGAACTCCGTTAACAATTTGGTGATCTTTTGTTTCATGTTTTTCTTATGCACGTTTTTATTTCTGCAATTATGATTGTTAAATGCATTAAGTAATGGATCATGGGACTAACAATACATTCACCAAGTTATATTCAATTTTGATTCAAGCCTTCATAAATACATATTTTCACCTTCAATGCAATAAATTTCAATAGTACCTGAATTGTAAATATGACCTTTATTAAGTAGCATAGAACCAAAACAAGATTGGTATCAGTGTCACCCTAGTTTCAGTTCAAGTGGTATCAAAGTAGGATTGACAAAGATTGCAGGTGTTGAAGACAAGATGGGAAAAACATTAAAAAACTAGAAGAAATCAACCAATGCATCCAAGCAATGAATGTAGATAAAATAAGGCCTAGTAATCTAGACAAATAGGAAATGGGTAGCCTGAATGAGCCACGGGGCTCCAAAATACCTCAAAAATCAAAATGCCCATAATTCAATGAAAAAAACACCAAGTTGAAGAGCTCGATGAGAGATTTACAATGGTGTAAATGACTCGTCAAACAGAGTCTGGATGACAAATTTATGGTCGTCTGAAGTTTTTAGCAAATATGCGAAACTCACATGAATCTCGAGAAAGGTACGACCTATGTGGCACAAATTTTGAGGTCCATTTAGGGAAGAAATTTCGAGGTCCACAGTCTACACATGGATCAAGGCTTGACAATGATAGGAATCTCAAGATAGGTACAAACTACATGGCATGCATTTCGAGGTCTACATAGGACACGAATTTTGAGGTCCATAGTCTGCACGGGGATCGAGGCCTGACAATGACATGAATACTGAGATAGGTATGGCTTATGTGGCATGCATTTCAAGGTCCATTTTGAGCTTCCCAGGTTTTACATCAATCGAGGTCTAACAATGGAAGAAATCCCAAGATAGGGACAACCTGTGTGGCATGCTTTTCAAGGTCTGCATAAGGCACAAATTTTGAGGTCTGCAATATGCATGCAAATCAAACCCTAATAGTGGCACAAATACTGAGAAAGATAGAACCTATGTGGCATGCATTTCGAGGTCCACATTCTACATGGGGATCGAGGCCTAACAGTGACATGAATCCCGAGATAGGTATGGACTATGTGGAATGCATTTCAAGGTTTGTACATGACATGCATTTTGAGCTTCACATTTTTCACGTGGATCAAATCTTGACAATGGAATAAATTCCAAGATAGGTACAGCCTGTGTGGTATGCATTTCGAGGTGCGCATAGGAAACATATTCCGAGGTCCGTATTATACACGTGAATCAAACCCTAACAATTGAACAAATCCTGAGATAGGTATGGCCTATGTGGAATGCATTTCGAGGTCTGCAAAGGTCACGCATTTAGAGGTATGAATTTTTCATGTGGATCGAGGCCTGAGAGTGCATGAATCCCAATACAGGTACATATTGTGTGGCACACAAATCAAGGTTGAGAGATTAGGAGGGTCCAAAAGTCACAGTGATAGAATTGGATGAAAGTACAATCATTTTTGCACAATTTTTCACCATGAATCCACTAGTAAAGTTTGTTTTGTGATCTAAGTAGTATATATGAGGGCTTATTACATAATCCTAAGTTTTTTATTAATTCTTTGGCATGCATGTCGAGGCAGGAGGTTTCATAAGTCACAGTGACAGAATTTGAAGAAAGTATAGTCAATTTTGCATGATTTTTCACAACGAATCCATTGGTGCAGTCTATTTTGTGATTTGAGAAATAGATATGAAGGCTCATGAAAGAAGCCTAAGTTTTCACTTAGTGCTTTGGAATGTACTTCAAGGTAGAGTTACACTTTTCATAACAGGTACTTTGAGCGCCTTGGCACAAAAACCAATGTAAGTTTTATGCATTTATGGATTTTTCCTCTTTTTGAAAATTGCAAGACGATGAATGTATGTTGCAGATTCTAGTGATTTTTTAATGTTGTAGCAAGGAAACAAGATACAAATTATTGCAGAAAAATTATTGTTTGAGTCTTGCACACAAACCAAGATGGTGCGATAAGAGGCCATTTTGACACTTCGATAGAAGGTAGTCGTGCCTATAGTCAAAATTATCAAAATTGTGAGATGAGTATGATGATGATGGCATTTTATTTATTTTTTATGTTGCATATGTTTGTAATATGGGGATTAAAAACCATAGAGTTTCCCACTCATGCACATTTGCGGGTATTCACGTTAATGATGTAAAAGGTAGTAATTAGATACTTTTAAAAGTGATGATGAGAGTGAGAGGCATTTTTTTCTATTCCTAAAACTTATAATCCTTTTTGGTAACATTGTAATGGGTCTTATAGCCACTATTGATTGAGAGGCATTGTTTTTCCTAGGCCTGTTTTGGCAACATTGTAATGGGTCTTGTAGCCATTGTTGAGTGAAAGGAATTGTTTTTCCTAGGCATGTTTTGACAACATTGTAATGGGTATTGTAGCCATTGTTGAGTGAGAGACATTGTTTTTCCTAGGCTTGTTTTGGAAACATTGTAATGGGTCTTATAGCCACTGATGAGTGAGAGGCATTATTTTTCCTAAGGCCTATTTGGAAATGATTGTAAACTTGTTCATGAGTGTTTTATCAACTCTTGGAAAGTATGGTATTTCTTTGAAATTGTGATCATGTATGGTCAGATACAAATTTGCATTGATGAAGGAGAAGAAGGGTGTGGACTTTTAGATACACTTGTTATGAAAATCAGGGAATCAATTATGAATTTTCGTTGAGGAAAATTGTGGCATCAACATCCTCATTCCCAAGTACAAACATGAAGGAGAAGAAGACTGTGGTTTGTTAAAGACATTTGTTATGAAAATTGAGCAGTGGGGAAGTGCATTGTGGAATGTAAGACTCTTCCTAGAAGTTGGTTGCAGATATTCAATTTACAGTTCCTCTCTATCCTTTTGTAGGACTAAATGTGATTTTTTTGGGGAGGTTTGATCCAGGAGGATATCCACATTTCCTACTTTGAAAACCATGGGATAAATCATTAAATTTTTTGATAATAGGTGGCAAAGAATAGTTAATGCTCATGAATGTATTAGTTAAATTATAAAAATTATTAATACTTAAAATGAGTATGAGAAACTAATGTGTTAGTCATGCACATTACAAAAATTATTAATTCTTGAAGTGAGTTTGAGAATCTCACGTATTGTTCATTTAATTGTAAAAAGGGGATTTAGTTTTGTGAGAGAATCCAACTCACAAATTATTTTTATAATTTTAAGGGGGATAAGCGCAATACTTAGAGTGAGTGGAAATCTGATGTATTACTTGTAAAAAAGGGAAATTAGTTTTATGTGAGAATCCAACTCACAAATTAGTTTCCTAGTTTTAAGGAAAAATTGGTTTCCTAGTCTCAAGGAGGAAGTTATGGGTCTTATGAGTTGGTTTAGATTATTCCTCACTTTGTTACAAGTGGTTTCCTAGTCTCAAGGAGGAAGTTAAGGGTCTCATGACTTGGTTGAGATTCTTTCTCATCTTTGTCTTTCAGTTGTTATTAGATCCTAAATTTGTGGATCTTGTCTCTTTGAATTATGGAGTTAAGGAAACTGTATAAACTCCTCATGTAATATTGGGGACGGAAAATCCCTTTGGGGGAATCATCCTTTATCAATCCCTATTGGTATAATCATTTATGGGTCCTTTTATGGATATGATGAGAGATTACATTTGATGCCACATGCTTGTGAGAGATCTAGCCTTGTATTGTTAGATGATATGTTCTCTTTGTAGGAGAGACATAGCCACATGCTTGTGAGAATCTAGCTTTTTTCTTTGTGCATGAGAGCATCTCTTCGATACTTCCATCTGTTGTAGGAATTATATTTCCATTTGTTGATGTGGGAATTCATCCCTTTTCATAGTAAAGGAGAGTATCTTTGAAGAAGATAATGAAGTGGTTCATAGATTTTATGAGCCCAGAGACGTAGCTAGAAGGTTCTAGTGAAATCCGTTAACAATTCCATGATATCTTCTCTCATGTTTTTCTTATGAATGTTTTTATTTCCGCAACTATGATTTTTAAATGAATTAAGTAATGGATCATGGGACTAACAACACATTCACCAAGTTATATTCAATTTGGATTCAAGCCTTCATAAATACATCTTTTCACCTTTAATGCAGTCAATTTCAATAGATCCAAATTGTAAATATGACCTTTATTAAGTGGCATAGAACCAAAACAATAGTGGTATCAATTTCACCCAAGTTTTAGATCAACACTTGAGCTAACGAATCCTCTACAACATTATGAACTAGTCCTTGTTCAATACCCTATTTTCAAAGATGATGTATAAAATGTTGTTGATTTAGACCATCAGCCAGTGCTATAGCCACTAAGTGAGCCAACTCTAGATTCAAGTACATATCAACTTCATGTTTCTAAGAGGATCATCAGACCTTGGGAAGAAATAAGGAAAAACAAGCATAGAATTGATAAATGATATGAAAAAATGTCACCTTTCATAATATGGATTACACGAAACCAATGTAGTTTCAGAGTGTTGGACTACTCCAAGATAGTTCATATTCACCTGCTTCAGTTCAATAGCAGATTCAGAAATGTGAACATTGTCAATGATTTGGCCACATTGAAGATCACTTCTTCGATCTTCATCCTTGCGAGCATTGTGGAAAGAAGAATCATTCTTCAAATAGATGTTTTAACAACAAGAAATCAACAAGATTAAAGAAACATTATGGGTGGATTCATTCTTGGAAACGGTCATCAATAGTTAAAAAGATATGTTAGTCATATCAACGAATTCGCTCTAGGGTATTGACACATCTCGCAGTGAAAGGTTTTCCATATTCTCACCTCGTACCTAACATGGGGGAACAACATTAATGATTGATAGTCAAGATTCAAGTTTCAGAGTCATATCAATGGAGCAATAACAAGCGAGCGTGATTTGATTTGTGGTCACCCAAAAGCTACACATTTAGTATAATACTTTCAACTTATGCTAGAAAACATTTTTTGGTTTCCCTTAAACCTCGAGTTGGTATAATAATTTCATCTTCTTCTACATTGCAGTTTATGGTCATATTTAAACAAACATCAATAACACTTCCAATTAGCAGAAGACACCAGCTTCTAGCTTCTAACTAACTTAGGAAATGTTCTAGTAACCATTGAGCATAAAGAAAGGTTTTAGATTTTGTGGTCATCATTAAACCACCATATTGGTTTGTGGTCTTCCTTAAACCACCATCATCATTTGATTTGCGGTAATCCTAAAACCACCAAATTCAGAGAGCACATTCAACCATCAATAGTTGCACAGTTCCATACTTCAGCTACCCACTTTCAGATATTAGCTCTCACCTTGGACTCACATATACCCCTATGGATTAAGAGGGGGAATGTTGGAAACATAATCCGTTAGGGTTACCGACGAGACAAAATGTCAACCATCAAGTATCTACGAAGAGCCATTAGGAGTCCAAGAGACTTTGGACGATGAATTCAAAGGTTATCCAAATGTGTATATATGTGTATCATATGAATTAACAAATGAAATTCATGCCTAAGATAAATCATGAGTCTAACACTAAATTATGGGTGATCAACTCCTTATAATATCTTAATTTTCTTTTATTCTCTAATTCTTCCACAATTTCTCCTTGAATTTAAATACAATAATATTTTTAGTATTATCATTATTCTGAATCTAGTGCATTAACACTAGTATAATCACACCCATTAAAATCAAAACTATGCAATAACATGTAAATAAAATTGTGAGGACGTTGGAGAAATAAACTATTAATATTAGAAAGAAAGGAAGACATAGTATGATTTTGCTAGAATATTATATATTTAGAGTTAAAGGTTTCAATAGTCTTCCAAATCAAATTCATTTCTCAATGATGAGAAAAAAACATGTGTGGGTAAAAGAAAAGATCAAAAACAAATATTGAGATTGGTCACTACTTAATCTATCTACTATTAGTCCCTACCGAAGGCCTAGTACTATAGCGATCAATTAATTGTTGACGAGGTATTACTTTAGTTTGACTTTTATTTTTATTTTTAATTTTCCAAAGTTTAACATCATAATAAAATTAATATTGTTTATGTGTATTACTATTGGATATAAAATTGAGAGTCTTATTGCACAAGTGATGGTGGAGGTCTATCAACATTTTCATTTTATTATAGTTTTCCATAGTTGATGTGGATTTTAAATTTGTGTCAGTGTCCCGCATCAACTAATAAGTATTAGTTGACCACGTATCCCATGTCATCGTTGATTTGATTTCATCCCGGCGACGCCATCCCCTGAGGCAAATCGAAGAGGTCTTCTTTGACGATGCAGTTGAAGGGCAGGTGGGGAAACGTAGTGAGGGGACTCGGATTCAAACCATCACTTATAAGAAGCACGATGATGTCCTACGCGAGATCTCACACAATGCAATGGAATTTTTTTTTACAAAGTGTACTATTTTATAGTAATTTTATTATTTGTATTGATTGAAAACATTAAAAAAAATATTTTATAATTTATTATCTTGTTATCGTTTGTTTGTTGGTCCTAATCACATTAAAGGAGAATGTACCCACGAGACCTTTTCTCCAGGATTATCCATTCCAGACCTTGCACCTCACAGATTTCACATGACACTTTGAAACGAGTGTTATGTCGTTTTAATGTTCAGTACAAGCGAGGGGATAAAGACACCATTAAGCTCATTGAACGAGACCTCTTTTGCATTGTTTCACAAAACGTCCCTCTATAGTGTTATTCCTTTGTAACCCCGCTAAGTCTTATAAAAATCGAGTCCAGATTATAAGTGTAAGACTCTACCTCGAATGTCATACTTGGAGTTTGTTTTCGCTGGAAAAAAATTATTGCTTGTAATGTATTTTTGTTTCCCTCTGTTTATATTTATTTTTATTTTCCATATAAGTTCTAGATGGTAGAAAAACATTGTAGAAAATTTGTTACAACTAGGTAAGAATAGTGATTATGATTCGTCCATTGGAAATGGGAAAAATAAGTAAAATATGAACAACTCACCTTTAGTCAAAGTATCATGGTTTCAAAGTTAGTTCATTTTTTTTTTATTGATAAGGCGGTTAGACTAAATATGTGAGTCCCGAAATTTCTAGTTATTTAACTTTACAATGGGTTATTTAAAAGTAACGCCCCTACCTGGCAAGGATTTACTTCCGAGGTTAAGGAAAACAGTCTCCCAACTCATTTTTCCAATAATAATAATAAAAAAAATCTCTTTGGTTAATACGTTTCGTTATAGTTCAAGGATCGTTTTCTGCAGTTGGCATTAAGCATCTTGGTGTTGTTGGTAGGAATATCTTTCTCTCTCTCTCTATATATATATTTGGTTTTGAACATGGATTACTGACTTATAGTTCAAGATTAAATCTGGAAGCGAGCATATTATCTATTCCATGAGTTACGGAAAAGGGGAGGCTTTGTGTAATTTAATTGAATACAATCTAAAATTTTGGTAGATGTGCTTTAATGGTTTCCTTAATTTAATTTTTTTGAACTCTCTGTAACATTTTCATTTCAATACTAATGTACAATTATATTTTATAGTTACTTAGGTCATTTCCTCCATATACAAAAAAATAAATTATTCTCAAAACATTTCCTGATTGTATTTAAACTACATGAAAAAAAAAGTGTAGAATCGAGACTCGCAACATGATTCGAAATAAATTCTTATGATTCCCTTTGTTTAATTCCTTATTTTAATTTCTAAAGGTAGGATTTACCTACTCTAAGCTCTTTATTTGTGCCATGCACATTGACAGATTTACCTACTTTATCAATTTGTTTGTTTTCCTACCATTATCTTAAAATTTGCATACTAATGTCTAATAATCCAATATGCTAAGAAAAATACTCCCATCACAACCGCCTTCCATATTCACTGTACATATAAAAAAAAATTGTTGGATATTGTGATTAGTAAGATTACCGCATCCAACCACAAGCACATTCTTCCCATAATAACCCGCACCATTTTTGTAAGAACATCCCATTAAAGTTTTCCTTTCCGGTGATATAAGGAATTACAGGATGGTGGTCTGGACAATGTAACCATGATGGAGTAAGTGCTCGACAAGGGAGGAGGGCACGAAACCTGCTTCTTTGGTCAAAGTGGTTTTGCTTATGAAAATTGCAGATGCTTCGGTCAGAGATTAATTATCTTGGCAGTAGGAGTAAAAAAGATGTGACTATCATTTCAAACTTTTCAATGCCAGGTGTCTATTAGGTAAGAAACTTGTGGAAAATATGTGACTATAATTTATAAGGTCAAACACTTGTGAAGCTTTATGATGAAAACTATTGTTGGATGATTAAATCCTACTATCTCGGTTTTACTACACTTAAATTCGTGCACGGTAGGGCAAGTTGGATGGATTAACTCTCGTTCCTAATTATTTGTACAAAAACCCTAAACCAGATTAACTATCATTTGAATATAGGTGCTTTAGAGATATCTCACTATGTGAAGTGTCTTTAATGTCATTAAACAATTTTAATGTCTTTATAATTTGTTTATCTCATTATATTTTAAATTCTAAAAGTATTATTACTAAAATTAAATATGTAAAAATTAAATT
>SNQJ01S0084832.1:43694-59434 GCA_010110895.2 Picea sitchensis
GAAGAATATAGGGAGACATAAAAGGGAAGGTATAGAGAGAGTGGGAGGTGTTGAAATATTGTAACTTTGAATAATATTCTACCTAAGGAGTGTTGAATAATATTGTTATATTATATTTGTTAATTAGTCCCTATTGTTCCTTTGTAAAATTCATCCCTATTGTGCCATGAAAATTAAATATAAATTAAGAGGGTAAAGTGATAGGTCAGCCCAGAGCTAAGTTTAGGCTAGCTAGACCACTATTTATAAGGGAGGCTAGTGCCTCATTTAGACAGACACAACAACTAGCTCTGTAGTGCACAAGTCTTGGAGGAGAACCTATTGTAGTTAGGTGTGACGTCAAGGAGGGTTCATGGTCTATTTCTTGGTATCTCTTGGTTAAGTAGTGCGCTAATATTTCCTATTGAAAGAGTAGAGGAATATATTCTATTTTGTTTTTGGTCTATCTATATTGAGGAAGTTTTGACTAGGTTTTCTTCCCCCTAACGGTTTCCAAAGATAATATGTGTGTCTATTGTTCTATGATTTCCTCTCTTTTAGTGATCTTATTTATGTAGATAACGTTCTAAATGATTGTAATAATAAAGGAGAACCATACTTTCTAGTTGTATAAATAAAAAATCAACATGGTATCAAAGTAGGCGTGAAAGAGACCAACTCACAGTTTATAAGAAGTGGCTAGCTTGAATGCACTCTCTCCAAGATTCATTTTTAGTATTGTAGCTGTTGCAAAATTAGGGTTTTTATATAAACCCTAAGAGTGACATTTTCACCTTTTTTGGAGGATGTTGGTGAAACTAAGATCACCCAGGAACTCACCCAAGCAAGGCGCATCAGTTCCCTTGATCAAAATTCTAAAATTCTAAAATTTGAGAAATTAGGATCTCCTGATAAAAACCTAAGTTGCAATTGTAGTTGCAGTACCAGTTGGAGTACCAGTACCACTTGAAGTTGCAGTATTAGTTTCATTTGCAGAACTAATTGGAGTTGCAATATTAGTTGTAGTGCTAGTTCATTCGTGCCAATTCCTTCATTCCAGTTGTTGAGCTAGTTGCAATACCAGTTGAAGTGAATTTTGTTTTGTGAAGCGTTGGGACTCATTGTTCCATTGCGCCTTACCCTAGAAAACCTACAACTACCATGAAGCAATTTGAAGTTTTAAAGGCTTGTGATTTCTTATCGTTGCTACTGGATGGTGCCACTACCTATCAATGTTGTTAGAGGTATATAGTTACATATGTTTAAACTACATCATTATTTTAAAGGGTAATTTCATGAGAAAGGATATTTTGTCTAAGAAACAATCATATATCCAGAAGGATCTCAGACCCAACACATTCAAAGGAACTATGCACCCAAGGTTTGATTGCTTTGATACGCCTCTACTTGTTATTGAATTATTGTGATGTTATGAATATCCAGGTCACATTTTGATATGTTGAAGTTATCATACTAACCATTGGTAAAAATTAAAGTGAAAGTATTAGATTGATTAAATTTGATATTATAGAGTTTATTCCCTAAGAAATATTTCTATTAAGATAGCATATTGTCTTCGTATACAAGACATGTTGTAGAAAATACTTGTCATCTTGAGTGAAGGAGACTCAAAAGAAAACCAACAACACTCATTCTTGAGGACACAACTCCAAGTTTCAGGTTTGATTTATTAAATTGATAAGATTCAAATTCACACATATGAAGTTTGATAACTGCTAAACATTATAATTGTGATAGAAATATTTGAATTTTTTTATTATTGAATACTTGGTAGCATGTGAGCAATATTGAAATAAATGCTTATTGTAATTATTTACTAGATATAACTGACATCTCCTCCAAGAGAAACTTATTTTTTTGTTTCCATATTACAATGGAGGAATGATTGATCACAAAACTAGAGGAGTGTTTCTCTCATTTCTTATTATTATATTTCTTACTTTTGACCCTTTTCCAGGAAGGTCACAAGTGATAGCTCTGAAAAATCTATTGTGACGATTGTTCTCACTATTGTGTTTATTATTATTATAAAGAGTATTATTCATGTCTATTTTTTCTCCTTTGTTGTTCTTGTTCGGGGTAGGTCATAGTTGATAAGCCTGAAGGGAGATATAGTGATGGTTGAAGGAGGAAACATATTAGATGAAACATGAAGTAGACTATACAAGTTGTATACATCCACAGAAGAAGAAGAAGAAGAAGAAGATAGTTTTTCTAGATACAAAACATCTCATATGAAGACATATCATGAGGAGCATAAGGCTCCAAAGATGATAGAACAAACCCCTCTAGTGCAATTGATCACTCTCCAGATCATTAGGAAGAGTTAGTAGAGCCACATGGTCCTACCCAGAATCAATGTAGTAACCAGGAAGAGACCAACATAATCCTGTGACACTTTGCATGATGAAAATCCATATAAAATTGATGAGCCATATCAGAGGGAGAAAATGGCTCCAAATATTATATAGACTCAGAGGGAGTAAATCCTCAGAGGGATCATGGAGACTGGGAGTGAGCCTAATATTAGAGAGGATCAAATGAGAAAAGAGACGTCTTCCAGGACTAACAGAAAGATTCCATAAGTTGAGAAGACTATATCACAGCTTCAACGACTTCTACCATACGTGAAATATCCTAGGGATATTCTCTTGTTTCAGTGAAAAAGAAGGAAGACAATCATAAGGACTAGGATATGGATTTTGTCACGAGACCAGAAGGGAAGTCAATGGTGACTTCCAAGATTGATCTATCAGAACAAGCATGTTATAAATAATAGTATAAATGTGTACAAAGCCTAATTTGTGCCTAGAGGATTCTCCCAGCAAGAGGGAGAAGACTGCGATCTATGGGTATGATTGTATATATAGAATCTCTCAAATAGTTAGACTAGCTTATTATAATTAGATCCACTATTTACACAATCTATTCACAAAAGAGTGCATGCATGCACATTCCTAATATCGCTGCATGCATGTGCATGTGACCACATGGGAAATTCGTTGGAATGTTTCTAACAATATCCACCTTGAAAACAATTTACCTGATATATCATGTCATTAATTAATTCATCACCTTTCCTACAAGCCAAGAGAATCCAAACACCATCACAAGTCTGCAACTTCTCTGACAATATTCTTACATTAAATTTCTTGCACGATTCACTCTAGTATGGGTCATTCTTCCTCCATCAAAAACCTGTCTTATAAATGGATGCACTTGTCCCATTTTGATATGCTGGATTGTTAGTCAAATGCACAACACTTTGACCACCATAGAACACCACATCGTGTACATGTCCAAACTTACCCAATAGATCCTTACATTCTTTCAAGAAATAACATGAGGTAGTTCTCCTCTTGTCCAAATATGATGAATCATAATCACAAACTAAATCGCTGCATGTTTCAACAATTTTAACAAAAAAAGTTGAGAGGTGGGAAGGAATTTTAGTCGTATTTGATTAGAAAATTGCTTAGTAATTGGCAATTTTCCCATCAAATTCCATCCTTGAATCCAATCACACCTACCAACCCACCATACGTGACATGTGTCAGCTCATCATACTTCACTGCTACATCACACAAATTCCATCCATACATCCAATCACACCGGTGAGACTACCATACTTCACATCTGTCATCTTTTCATACTTCATTGCTACGTGAAGGACTATCCAAACATCATTGATACGTGAAAATCAAACATAGTAATCCTTGCTAATAACAAATGGATAAATTATAACTTCAACTTAAATCAAGACATCAAATCCTAACCTTTAATTAGGTGGAGATGAAAAGGTTATTTATTTTGATTAGATCGGATGGACACATTGCATGTTTATGATTACAAAGTTGTTTAATATGACACTTTTCAATAGGGCCATGCCTATCTACTTAAATATAACTTCATTTAGAAATAAAAAATTACATATTAAAAACTTATTAAATATCTAAAACTTTTCGATAATTTATTTAATATTTAAAACTTTTACATAATTTATTAAATATTTAAAACTTTTACATAAAAAGGCTCCCACTCCAAAAATTTTACTCCCTTTCTAATTTAAAAATCCTAAATTAAAATGTATAGTTATACAAAAGGCTACAATACTTTAAACTAACAAACACTTATATATATTCCCTTTCTGAGTTAAAAAGCCTAGATTGAAATGAATAGTTATACAAAAGGGAGAATAATTCTTTTGCTAGAGTACCTTAAAGTAAGAAACACTAGCGTTGTCTACAAAGCTTCATGGATTTGGAAATTTGGATCACACTATAATTGTGATCCCAATGAAGGGCCTAGTTTCATTGTCGATTATTGAGAAAAAAGCGTGCATATTCAAGTGGAGTACTTGGTAGTGTTGACAGTATTAAAATTGTATGTTGATCACCCGCATCCTCACTTTTTCATGAATGGTTAAATTCCTCGTTCAAAACAAGAAGGATGGTTCAAACTATTGGGTTCCTTGGTTCATGCGGTGCAAAATATTTGATCCCCGTAGCCACTGGGATTGTCCCTTGATAAAACCCTTAATAGCGGCTTCAAAATGACCGATTTGCAAATCAAATTTATCCATTGCAAATAGTTGAGCGGCCCTCTGAAACTAGAAAAACCTTTTGACGAGATGTCAAAGGAAGCTCAACATGAAGAGCTATCAATAAACAAAAGTAGGTTGGTGTTGGAAATCCTCGACGGGTTCCTAGTGATTACATTCATGCAACGACCCGCCTTCCTAGAAATTGTGAATGTCCTATTCTGAGTTTCATCCTCAACTTCCTAAGGGATGTTACCTTAGAATTTATGCCCACCGATCCATCTCCGGTCTTTCACGACAAGGGGTCCGTGGGCCATGAGGCTTTGCATAGAAAATTCAAATAAACGAAAGTATTGTTAGGACATAGAAGAAAAACCGTAACAAGATTTTAATACAAAAACATATAAAACCAAGATTAAACTGAGAACAACAATCACACAATTGACACAATGATTTATGTGGAAATCCAGTATTGGAAAAAACCACAAGCAATGATAATTGGTTTTCTTATTATTCAAGGGAGAATTACAATAGCCAACCAAGGAATACAACCATCCTCTCCTCTCATACAAACAACACCTCAGTATCATGTCTTGCTCGCACATACTCACTACACATTGCGCTCTCCTCTATGGGTATTATTTTATATATAGAATCTCTCAAATAGTTAGACTAATTGATTATAATTAGATCCATCAGTTACACAATTTGTTCACAAAAGAGTGCATGCATGCACATTCTGAATATAGCTTCATCCATGTGCATGTGACCACATGGGAAATTCGTTGGCATGTTTCCAACAATATCCACCTTGAAATTTTTTTATCTGATATATCATGCCATTAATTAATTCATCACCTTTCCTACAAGCAAATGGAATCAAAACACAATCACAATTATGCAACTTCAGTAACAATATTGTCAAGTGAACATGCCTGCATGATTCACTCCAGTATGAACCAGTCTTCGTTCATCAGAAACATGTCTTATAAACCGATGCACTCGTTCTAGTTTGATACGTTGGACTGTTAGTCAAATGCACAACACTTTGACCACCACAAAACACCACGTCATGTACCTGCCCAAACTTCCCCAATAGATCCTTCCATTCTATTAGTAAAAAATGTAACAAGATTCTAATAGAAAAATATATAAAACCAATATTAAATCGAGAACAACAATCACACAATTGACACAATGATTTATGTGGAAATCCAGTACAGGAAAAAACCACGGACAATGATAATTGGTATTCTTATTATTCAAGGGAGAATTACAATATCCAATGGAGGAATACAACCATCCTCTCCTCTCATACAAACAACACCTTAGTATCGTTTCTTGCTTGCACACACTCACTACAGATTGCACTCTCCTCTATGCGTATTCTTTTATATATAGAATATCTCAAATAGTTAGACTAACTTATTATAATTAGATCCACCAGTTACACAATATGTTCACAAAAGAGTGCGTGCATGCACATTCCGAATATAGCTTCATCCATGTGCATGTGACCACATGGGAAATTCGTTGGAATGTTTCCAACAATGTCCACCTTGATAGAAATTTACCTGATATATCATGCCATTAATTAATTCATCACCTTTCATGCAAGACAATAGAATCAAAACACAATCACAATTCTGCAACTTCCGTAACAATATTGTTACGTGAACATGCCTGCATGATTCACTCCAATATGGACCATTCTTCCTTCATCAGAAACATGTTTTATAAACCAATGCACTCATTCTAGTTTGATAAGTTGCATTGTTAGTCAAATGCACAGCACTTTGACCACCACAGAACACCACATCATGTCCCTATCCAAACTTCCCCAATAGATCCTTGCATTCTTTCAAGAGATAACATGAGGTATATCTCCTCTCATCCAAATCTCATGAATCATAAACACAAACTAAATCACTGCAATCATTGTAGGGGATACTTGTGCTTATGCATTTGAAGAACCCATTTCCATGCTCTTCACCTAGTTTTTCCATGTGTCTATTGACAATACCAACTACATGTGAAAGATTGACCATTTCCCATCGCAATCATCAAACTTCCTACTAGCATATAATACTTGAGACATATAACCCTTTTCTTCATCCTCAATTAGGACATAATCCTCAAGAAAAATTACAATGGAAAGACAAAGAGATTTTATTGATTTCACATTATTCATACCAAATTTCCTGAGTATCTTCACCACATACTTCTGCTGTGAAAACCAAGTTTACCATCCTTCTTGTATTTATGTATTTCCATGCCCAATATTTATTTTTCTCCTCACATATCCTTCATAACAAATGTCCTAACCAACTAAACCAACCTGTTGATCTCAAACATGCTTATTCTTACAACAAGCATAAAAGTTAATGCCAAGATAATAAATATACCATAAATACAATGGTTATACTCACTTCTTGTAAAATATGGCTCACCATGAAGGAATCAAACATCATGTACTATTTTCCTGGCATGCTTCAGGCCACACAATGATTCTTGAGTTTGCAAACAAATCTTTTGTTGTGATTTTGAAGAAACCGTTTTGGTTGTTCCAAATACATCCCCTTTTCCAAAAAACTCCATGTAAAACAATTTTAACATCTAGTTGTACTAACACAACTAGTGCTAACACAACTTGAATAGAAATAAGATTTTAGTAACCGGTGAAAATTTTTCATGGAAATCAATACTTTTCAAATACCTTTCTACTACGAGTCATGTTTTTCACCTTTCATCTTTTACTATGTTTGATTTTATAAAAGGAGATTCATCAAACACTGCATATTTTTCCATGATGATTATGTGGATAGTATGATACCACACTCTGCATCCCTTAACATCATCACCATATCAAAGATCTACCTATTCGATCTGGGTCATACTTAGAGTGCTGATAAAAAACATAAGCATCACAATCGAATAATTTCACATTTGAGTAATTAATAGATGACTTGTTCATACATGTTCCAGAATCTTCCAATATTTTGCAACCGATGCTCATCGAGTTATCAGATAGAACAACCTCCTCTCTCCACAACTATTGTTGCAACTTGGCATTAATGAACATTCCTATTCGATCTGAGCTTCCTTGCAATATTTTCTAAGTTCCATGGATATGAACCCACCTTCATCATATATTCTCAAACACTTGATTGACCTGCCAACACATCAACCTTTGTACATACCCACCTTTCTAACCTGGACACACTGCTCCACCTCAAAATATTCATTCGAACAACTTTGACCAAATCTGGCCAAACCAACACAAGTGAAATTTTTCCACTCACCTCCACAGAATTCACACTAGAGTCTCTGTGCTCCACCTTAACATGAACATTCCCTTAACCAAATCTGACCATGTCAGCCAAGTAAGCCTTCACTGCTTACCTCCAGGCCCATTTACAATGGAGTTCACCAAGCCTTTTATAGGCTTCATTACATGTAATCCATGGACATAATACCATGGGCTACCCAAAAAACATGGGCCTGAAAAACCACATGCTTTGATCTAAAAACCAAATTTAACGCATTAACTCTTTCACAGAGTCAAGGTTAACCCAACACACATGCTCCCCCATATATTCAATCTACCTAAATATATATCTAGACTTTTCACAGTAGACCTGGTAAACTAGTGGTACGCATGCCTATCCAGGTCTTACAGAGATATGCCCATTTACATGCAATAAGTAAATTTTACAAATCCAAAGTAAATACATTTTTTATTTATTTCACGGTGACTCAACCATCACCACCCTGCACCTTCTATGTGAACACAGGTAGTGAGACACAATAGGAAGACAAAACTTTATCAACCATACATGTAGCTAAATTTACCTCTTTTGTGGAGTCCTCTTTGGATGCTTGTTGTCTTTTCCAACAATCCTTCTTGAGATGCCTAGATTTGCCACATAAATAACATTTTCCCTTACTCTTATTGTCTTTTGACTTATACTTGGTTGTACCTTTCTAATCTTTCCCTCCTTCTATAGCTCGACCTATGACCACCATTTTTTCTGCTATTGAGGTTTCCTTACTGGACCTTTTCCTCATATCCTCAGATGACAAAGTTCCCATAATAGTGTCATAATCAATGGCATATGCTGAGCTAAACCACATAGTTGTGACGAGATGATCCCAAAACTCAAGAAACAAACACAATAGCGTAAGCACCTTGTTCTCAGCTTCATACATTACGTCCATACTATATAATGGACAAAGCAGAGTATTGAAAGCATTCAAGTGATCAACAATTTTTGTACCTTCTTTCATCTACAAGTTGTACCATTGTCTCTTCAAGAAGATTTTGTTCATCAAGGACGTTTTCATATATAGAGTCTCGAGTTTGTTCCACAAACTTGTTGTTGTCTCCTCTTCAACGATGTTAAACAAGACTTCATCTACCAAACACAAACGAATGGTACTGAGAGCTCTTTCTTCGAGATCTTCCCAATCCACATATGTCATTATTTCTGGTTTATTTATCTTTCCAGCCAGCACCTTTGCAATCCTTGTTGCACAAACAGATCCCGCATCTTGAGATTTCATAACACAAAGTTATTCTTATCATTGAATTTCTCCACCTAAAACTTAAAACTTTGCATTTTCGCCATTAACAAAAACTTTTAATAAGAAGCCTTCATTTTRTGGAGAAATATTCTTTTATATTTCGARATTAAATAAAAAAAARAAATTAATCCACACTTAAAAAAAAATTAAAAGTATCCACCTTTTACCACTTAATAAAGGTCCACCTCTTTAAATATTTTACCATCCAATCTTCTAAAGAAAGTYGATTTCTTTATATCATTTAATAATCCTCCACTCATTAATAAAGGTGATTCTCCATCCATAAATTCGACCCCTTCGTATGGCTTGTCTTATGCATAATAAGACAAGGAAAGTCTATCTCAAACCTTATGCGTATTTAAATTCAAACACTCTATCAATTTATCCAAAAGGGCGTTTTTTCATGCATAAAAAAACCTTTATGCAAATTTAAACAACGATTGTCACACTTGATATAATCATAGCTTGCGACAATTACAAAATTGTCACACCTTGTTAAAGGATAGTATGGGACAATTTGCATGTGACAGTTCTTTCAAATTCTCTAAAAATGAAAATTTCTAAAGTGTTCCTGTGACTGTCGCAATGTGTAAGAGGGATAATCTCTGACAATGTAATAAAACTTTGCTTAGGATGATCCATTCCACTCGCTTGGCCCGATTAACCTATTTAGTTATTAAATTTTCTTCTCCTACACTCTTTGATTCTTTAACTTTGCGCTCTGATACCACTTGTTAGGAAATGGAAGCAAAAGCGTAACAAGATTTTAATAGCAAAACATATAAAACCAATATTAAACCGAGAACAATCATCACATAATTGACAGAGTGATTTATGTGGAAACCCAATACGAGAAAAAACCATGGGCAATGATAATTGATATTCTTATTATTCAAAAGAAAATTACAATAGCCAACCCACACATACAACCATCCTCCCCTCTCATACACACAACACCTCATTTTTGCGTCTTGCTCTCACACACTCACTACACATTGCATTCTCCTCTATGGGTATGCTCGTATATATAGAATCTCTCAAAAAATTACACTAACTGATTATAATTAGATCCACCGGTTACACAATATGTTCACAAAAGAGTGCATGCATGCATATTCTTAATATCATTGCATGCATGTGCAAGTGACCGCATGGGAAATTCTTTGGCATGTTTCCAATAAGTATCTTCGAGTCCCGTCAATGTCTTTGATCACCTATAAGAATATTAAACTCAATTAACCCACCTAAAATCTGGACCCCATTGGACAATGTCCAAATGTAACCTTGCTAAATTTTTGAGGAGTTGTCTAAACATTTGACTTTTTGAATGCATAAATAGATTAAGCACCTTGAAAACCTTCAAAACACTTAAATTATATAGATTCAATCATTCAGTTTTGAAGTTCCAACCATTTTTTTGTCAAATTGATTACAAAATTCATAAAAAAAAAATAAAAAAAATATGCCCTTAAAATCACTAAAAAAATTGAATATTTAAATTATGTTTATTTTTCGAGGAATCCCAATCCCTTAACGTCTTTCTCTTCTACGACGTTCGTACTTACCTTGATTAATACAGATCAAACACTAAATCGGTGTTGATGAATTTTGCTTCCCACAGCGACATAATTGCCATAAATTCTTGTCCTGTGAAAACTCGTTCATGACAAGTCTCGTCTTACGGACATTCATGACAAGTCTGTCCTTCGATCTGTCTGCGTTGACGGAACATATTTGGTTAATCCTTCAATCATTTTTCATTTTTCTGATACATTAAAAGTGATTCTTCCGTGCTTCATGGTAAATTTAACTGTTTTTTTTTTAGTTTAATATCATACCTTTAATTTGGACCTTCCATTAAAGTTAGGGTCGGCTCTTCGTTTACCTGTTGAAAGTGATTCTTATGTGCTTCCACCACTCTGTAGAGTTTAATATTTAACCTCTCATTTGGACCTTGTGCTTCCACTGGCTTTTTTAAGATTAATTTTCGACCACTTATTTGGACATTGTATTGTCTTTCTTTGTTTACAGGTTGTTGAAAGTGACTCTTCTGTTATTAGTCCCCGCCTTTAGGCAAGTGATTATAGTAAAAGTTTTTTACTCTGACATTACTTCAGCAGGTAGTCCAACACGTAGTCCAAGACACTTTTAACCTTTTTTATCTTAAGTTATGAAATTGAAGCGATTTATATTTTCCAATCAAAAACTTAAACGCTCCAAATTATCTAATACTAAACTTTTACCTCATTATTTGGCCTCATATCGAGGAGAATGGTAATTTATTTGGTTAAACTTTTACCTCATTATTTGTTTGGCCTCATATCGAGGAGAACGGTAATTTCTTTGGTTTCAAAGTTACTAAAGGGGATATATTTACACTACATCTAGTGAAGTGAATTAATGCTAAATCTCAGGTTAGCATTAGACATTAAATGTTATTTTTTATTGTTCTTTAATGTTTAGAGCGTGCATGCTAGAACTATGAATAGGAAAATCTACAAGTGTTCAATAAGTGTTCCCACCTTTCATTCATGCAAAATGTCAATGTGTTGTCAATCTCAAGGTGTCTAATCTTTTCTATTTCCTTGATCTCAAGGAATCGCTTATTCCTTCATGTATCTATCACCATAAAACTTTGACAACTCTGTCATTTACAGACTTACTGCATAGACTTACTCTTCCATTTACAGACTTACTGCACTTGAAGAGACTTGGGTATAATAGTCCTCTGTATGAAAACAAGACAATGAAGATTTACAGACTTACTGAACTTGAAGACAGACTTACTGCACTTGAAGAGACTTGGGTATAATATCCCTCTGTATGAAAACAAGACAATTAAGATTTACAGACTTACTGCACTTGAAGAGACTTGGGTATAATAGTCGAGTCCACTGTATGAGAACAAGACAATGAAGATTTGTATACATACTACACTTGAAGAGACTTGGGTATAATAGTCCACTCTATGAGAATGCAGGATTGTTCAAGACAAATGGTAAATAGTGACCTTTCTATGCTGTCTATTTCTAACAATTTTCATTTTATTACTCTCAACAATTTTCATTTTCATTTTTCTATTGTTTACTTCTGCAAAAAAAACTGCAAAAAAAAATTAAAATCGAGGTTACCCGATAATTTCCTGGCTGGAAGGAAGTGGGGATCAATCCTCCATGAAGATCAATAGATGAAATAAGTTCCTCAACTGTTGTGTTGCCTTCTAAACGGATGAAATAATTGCCTCTATTGGTTATACTGCCTTCTTTTTTTCCACTATGTTGTTGTCTATGCTTCTGCTACCTTTTCCCTTGACTRAAGACTCTGTTGTAGAGTCTTTGCTACCTTTTCCCTTGATTGAATACTCKGTTGTAGAGTCTTTTCTACCTTTTCCTTTGTACAGATGCATTCGACCTTGCAAAGCAGATTCTAGTTTGAGTTTCATAACCAATTCTATATAAGATGCCCCACAATTGCATTTTTCTCCGCAGTGYTGTCTTACCCTTCCCAATAGCACTCTACACCTCTCCATATATCTTGCCACCCATCCATCTCTACTCCTCCCTCTGCTAGAATGGAAGTCTTTTCCTAGCACCACCCCCTCCTCTGTTACATCCTACCTATACTTTTGTTGGAGGCSAGGCGGTATTCTCTTCTAGAATAGAKGCCATCTGTCCTATTTCTTGAAGTGCTACTCCCCCTGTTAAGCAATAAACCTAAGTAACCCAGATGTAATGTGGGATAATTTGTTTCTTCTACTCTGCCACATCGAGAATCTAACAACATAGCTTTAATTGCAAAAGCGAATTCCA
Source organism: Picea sitchensis (assembly GCA_010110895.2). Classification (NCBI taxonomy): domain Eukaryota; kingdom Viridiplantae; phylum Streptophyta; class Pinopsida; order Pinales; family Pinaceae; genus Picea; species Picea sitchensis. The sequence goes on from SNQJ01S0084832.1 coordinate 56,628, forward strand.
TTCTTCGTATTTGTTACTGCGCCCTTTTTTAACTTTGAAACTGATCGTCATTGCTGTCAACTTATTCCTGATCCTTCCTTGGTCTTTCGTCCCCACTGCAATGGGAGACACACAAGTAATTATTTAAATCTCGGGCTAGTGGATGAAAGCCAACGAAATAAGCCTTTATTTATTTTCCTCTTTTACTATGCTGTGAAAGGTTTCAGTGAGCGAGGATCGCTTCAAAGAGTTGCGGAAAATTATATAGGAAGGGAATTTGTGCATTTCATTTTTCTTTCTTCTGATACTCATAGCGATCACGTGTAAACCATCAAACTTATATGCCCACAATGCAGCACGCCTGAGTTTGCGGTCACCCGAAACCCATCGCTGGGATTATGTGCTTTCTTTTTGCTGGACCATATTTAGTCTTGCGTGATCTGGTTTTTCGTGAAGGTTAGCACTTCTTTTGCTTTTGTTTTGATTTATTTTGTTTTGAGGTGTTTTTTTGTGTACATGCCTCCATATTTGTTCATCGGAATTTTCCGGGGCCTGATCATTGTCCTCGTCTATTTCAGTAAACCTTTTGCAAAATGAAGGCAGTTGATATCTTATGTGCGTCCCTGGCATCGACTGCAATCTTCCCGACTCTCGGACAATGGTCTCTTGTTAGACAATAGTCAAGTTAGACCCTCTTTGAAAACAAAGACATATCTTACACGTTTCAAAAAATAGACGCAATATCAGTTTGTGTTTTTCAAGCTTGAGGCAATTGTTCATTTGGAGGCTGGTACTCATATCCATGTCAACACATGGTTATTTATCAAATTCAATATTTGGCTGTGACACATGGTTATTTATCAAATTCAATATTTGGCCGTCATTCAATGACCATTTTCTTGAAATACCCGCTATTTTAAAATTGCATTTTTTCTATATAAAGAATTAAACACCAAACATTACAATTGAAATTTTTAAAAAACTTAATAAAAAAACATTTATTTTTCTAAACACCAAACATTACAATTGAAATTTTTAAGAAAGTTAATACAAAAAACATTTATTATCACACAATTTTTTTTTGACACAATAATCAAATCATTGAATAAGCAGTTAAATCACGATCATGGCTTGCACTGGATTTGGAAAATAGAAGAAAGTTTGAACGGAAATTGTAGTAGGCGACACCACTCGAATTGCACACTTTGAAAATATGGGAAACCATGGAATCGACGAATTTATAAATCTAGCTGTGAAAGGATCTGATTCCGCAAACTGGTACACCACTGAGTTCAGAACTAATTTACTCTCAAATGAATTAGGTAGGTCATATTTTTCCAATAGGTCAAGCCCTCTTTCAAAAGAAATGCACATCAATAATCCTTGGAATTGTAGAGAGAAATTGTCTTTTGAATAATGTAAACTTAGGAATGACCTGCCTCTGAAATGTATTTTTTTAATGTTCGGGAAAATAAGTACAGACTCTGCAAACCTTTCTTGTTGAGTCTTCTTGACCCTTCGTAGCAGTATCTATTGACAGGTTCTTCCGTTATGCTAGGCGCCATTCGTTTCAATCTCGCCATGACAGTGATGCACATCACCTTCATCTGCAAAATTCTTCCAACTGTCTTGAATAACGTTTTGGGTCAATCCTTAATTCAACTTGGATATTGTCTTGTTGCTACTCATCCCGTGTATGCATAGAGTTTGATATTTTGCTCTTGTTCAGCTAAAAAAGATTTTCTATACATTTCCAATGAGAAAACATACACTGTTTTCAAGATCTCTCACGAGGGTTCTCACAGAGACATAACTAGATAAAACATTTATTGATTCTTGTCTTTCAGACGTGACACCCGATGTTTCTTTAACAATTGCCTAATAACTACTATATGGGCTCCGAGGGTTAAGATATGATATTACTTCATCATTTGCCAATCTCTTTTCTTGCAGCTATTCTGGTTAGAATGGTTCTTGTTTTCTTGTTCAAAGTCCATATGCTAGCATGTTTTTTCTAGGATATCAATATCCTCCTTGGTTTCAAGGTAACTGGAAATAGTACACCGTCACCATGTAATTTTTTCATGCACTTCGGGTTAGTGCCCCCTAACTACAGGGGGAATCTCTAGATGACTTTAGGAGTCAAACTACAATTCAATAAACTGTCAATGGCACCCAATTCAAACTACTAGTTGCTGTCCTAGACAAATCTGTTCGTATGAATATACCCACTACAAGTTTTAAGAGAAGTATTCCTAAATCACCATAGTTTTGATTAGTTAAAAGGTTAGGAAGTTAAATTGTCATCTAATGTGAATATACCCACTACATTCTAACATTTTTATCTTCAACCCTCTTAGTGTCATAGAGATGGAAAATTCTTTCAACCCTTAATGTTTTAGGAATTGTCCAATGCCCTAGTTTCATTATGGAGTTGGTGATCCTTTGTTCTTATTTTATCAATGTTGATTTCCTTATGTAAGATAGCTAAAACAAAGAGGTTATTTTGATTTCTAGATTAGACTTGATCACCTCCTTGTAGTATTTTGATTTTCTCTTATCCTTTAATTCTTCATTGCACCACAATTTCTCCTTAAATTTAGACATAATAATATTTTTTATATTGTCATTATTCTATAGACTTCCAACATCTTTATTCCACCCTCTCTTTAGCCACGAGTGGTTTTGATTGGAGCTTGCAACAACCTTAGGAAGCCTCTTTTCTTCCATATTGTTTATCTTGTTCTTCTAGGTTAAGTAATTTGTGAGAGTGTTGTTCTTAATGAGGGGAGATTCACTTCTATGAGGAGGATAGGATAGGGTGTATT
>SNQJ01S0084834.1:0-34481 GCA_010110895.2 Picea sitchensis
GTTGGTCTTAAAGGTACAAATCCAAGAAAATCCAAGTGGATTGAGGTTGGAAAGGTGAGAGAAATATACCCTCATATTCAAACAGATTGAAAATAGTCTTTTGGGGGTCCAAAAGCTTTCCAATGGGGAGGTGTGATCCAGGGGATCAAATTTTGTTCAAAAATTCAAAGTGCTCAAAATCGATTCAAATCGAATGGGAGCATAGGCCTCATCATTATGAACCCAACGGAACTTGTTTGGGTTCAAATGGACATCGAGAGAGAGATATATTAAATTCTGTTCAAAATGACAAACAGGCAAAAAAAGGGATGCTGACTGTACAGTCCATACAGTCCGTACAGCTACTGACGTGGCAATCTGTACAACACATGGCAGGGCTAAGTGGCAGACAGTTGGCAGATGTGGACGAATGACATTGTGACACATGGCAGTATTTGGTTGGTTGTACGGTGCCACGTGGCCCAGTCATGGGTTGCCGCATGGCACCGTGTTATTTGTTGCTTGTATAAAACTTTATTGGAGTCCACCGGGTTCGAACCCATGACCTCCACCCATGAGTACAACCTTTGCAAAGTTTTCATTGCCAATGTGCCACACCATATGCCTTGATATATGTATGGTTTTAAATAATTTTAAGTTTGAATTGTTTATGTATTGGCATGGGGGTCCAGGCTAGGGCTTAGCCCCAGCTCCTGGATGCATACATTGTTGTAATATGACCACATGTTATGTCATATATGCGTGCGTGCAATTTGGTTTGAATTTGGTTCAACGGTTATACAAACGACCCGCCACTTGTTGTTTAACCATTGGCTTGTGGAAACGTGGGCCTATGTTTGCACTTGCGCGCTGGTGCAACCTTCCCCAACTCCTTGGAGAACAATCGCGATCACCAGGACGTTCACTGACCTCGGCCCGAAGAGCGACAATGCTCCTCCAATTCCCTATCAGGAATTCTTCACCTACAGTAACTCTCCACTGGTCTCCTTCCGCAATCGGGAATTCGGACTTCGCGAATTCGCTATTTCTATGGTCGCGTGTCTCTTGCTTCTCAATTCCCCGAAAACCGATGTATTGATTCTCCGATGACACCTATCCTTGCTGCTGACGTTTGGACCCCACACGCCTATGGAAATCGGGAAATCGCCGATCGGGAATTTGCGATTCCAGTAGCACCTTTTCACAGGACCTTCCAAGTCCCGAACCCCGATACGCGACGCCAACTGTCAATACCACACACTTTCGCCGTGGGACCTGTCGCAATTCAGGATTTCGCGAATCCTCCGCGATTCCTTCAACACTGAGAGACCCAAAGTGCCGAACCCCAACCTTCCAGGATCTCGTGCCACCTGTCCCGTGGCGGTCGACGTTTTCGATTAAATCGGGAAATTTCTAATCGCGATTTCAACGAGTATAAAACTCTTACCTCCACAAACTCCGAAGACCGAATCCCGATAGCCCTCGGTTCTCTTTCCTGCGCCTAAGGACTAACTCCCGTGCAACTCTCCATGATCTGACGATGGTCGAGTCTTTGCAGATTCCCCCCTTCAAGACCGACCGTCGATTCCTCCTTCTTGAGGGGTCCTTCTGCTGCAAAGCTTCTTCTGGTTCGAACCTCCTCCCGGGTCTGTTCCACAGTATTCCCAAAGGAACTATCCCTCCTGAATTTGTCAAATCTAACTCCTTCGGAGACTTGACATACACTTTCTCACGCTCGACCTTCAACCACTCTCAAGAGTCGAATCCTTCAGACTCTGTGCCCTTCGTACAATAGAAATCCTTAGCTTCCTGCTCAGATTCACAACTGAGACTTCCAGTTCTGCCTGCACTTCTCCTGCACGGCTCTACCAACCTACACCAATCTTCTGGGTGAATGAGAATAATAGTTTAACTGTCTAGCCTCATCAACGCACTCTATGCGGATGAATTTGACTGCACTCTATGCAGGAATCTCCTGGCTCAGACAGAGAAACAATTGAAACTTATTCTCTTCTCTCTCACAGATTTTTGTTTCAGCTAAGAAATCCTATACACACCATATTCAAAGCAAATGCATACAAAGAAAACAAAAATTCATGAGTACATAAGCAACATACACAGAGATACAACCCCAGTTAGGAAATTGAATCAAAGACCCTCTTCTATTGATTCAATATATACATAGGTGTTCTCCACAAGTTCTTTGCTTGCTCTCCTCTTGCTCCTGTTCTCAATATTTTTTCAATGATACAAAGGAGGGTGTCTATATCCGTTTCCCTCTCGAATTCTACAACTATCAAATCTACAATTAAATTCCTATCTAACAGCATTAAAACTATTAAATGTCTCAACTACCTAAGGATGAGAGCTTAAAGGCTCAAGATCCCCTTTACAATACAAGTGCACTTATTTATGACTGACTTCAATAAAGAGCGGCGCAACAATTTCCAAAGTATTTCAAAATTTATAGGCGTTGTCCAACTATCTTTTCTGCTCCACGCACTGGCTTGCTTGATGTGTTGCGGATGCTCCTGCATCATACTCCTCGGCTCGAAAGATTTCACGGGCTCCTGTCCATGAGCTCCTGCACGGTTTTTCCATGCTTTTGGATAACTGCTTCAGTCTCCCAGCTGCCATCCTCGACTGGATGGTTCTTCCATTTTACCAGGTATTCGAAATACTACTTTCGCCTGGTCTTCTTGCCCAATCGCTTGTCCAGTATATACTCCATCTACGGCTTTTCTGCTATTGGCAATTGTTTCTTCCACTGGACCACTGGTTCTTCAGTTCCAGTCTCTGTTTCTTCAGCCCTGTACGGGTATAAATCCAAAACATTGAATATCGGAGATATCCCGATGCCCTTTGGCAATTCAAGCTCATATGCATTTTCCCTGAACTTCTTCAGGACTTTACACGGTCCAATCTTTTTCATCTTCAATTTGTTATATGTTCCCCTTTGGAACCTTTCCTTCCTCAGGTGCGCCAGAACCAAATCACCAACTTCAAACTGAAGTTGTCTCTTCCACTGATCGGCTCTGCGCTTGTACTCCTGATTTGCATCCATCAGTCGCTGCTTCACCTTGCCGTGAAGTTCTCTCATTGCTTCAACGAATTCCTCTACACTCGCACTGCTAGTTTCATCCTGTTTTGACTCCCTGAGTTCAGAAACTCCTCTGGGCTACGTCCCATACAAAATTTGGAATGGACTTATTCTTGTACTCCGATTCACCGAATCGTTGTACGCAAATTCTGCCTGTGGTAATATCTGGTCCCAACTGTTGTGGTGCTCCATCACCAGGCTTCTCAGTAAGTCTCCAAGACTCATGTTTACCACCTCTGTTTGTCCGTCTGTCTGTGGATGGTATGCTGAACTAAAATCCAAATTAGTTCCCAACTTTTTCCATAGCGTCCTCCAAAAATGACCTATGAACTTCGTATCCCTGTTCGAGACTATGCTTCTCGGCAATCCATGCAGTCTAACAACCTCTTTGAAAAACAAGTTCGCGATGTGTGTCGCATCGCTGGTATTTTGACATGGAATGAAATGTGCCATCTTTGAAAACCTGTCTACCACCATGAAGATGGAGTCAACTCCTCTTTGCGTTCTCGGCAATCCTAGAACAAAATCCATGCTAATTGCCTCCCATGGTCTCTCGGGTATAGGCAACGGCTGATAAAAACCAACATTCTGCTTCCAACCCTTCGAATGTTGACAAATCCTGCATCTGTCAACAAACCTCTTGACGTCTGTTCGCATGCCCGGCCAAAAATACGATTCGCTCAACTTCGCGAATGTTTTGTCATGACCAAAGTGACCTGCTAAGCCTCCACTGTGATTTTCCTTCACCAAATTCTCCCTCATGGAGCAATTCAGAATGCACAGTTGATTGCCTCTGAACAACAATCCCTCCTGGATCATATCGTCGATCCATGGACTTCGGTCTCTGAGAACTAGATTCTCAGCTGCTTCATATGCTTCTTCGAAATCTACATCCCCTGCATACATGTCCTTCAGACTCTCAAAACCCATTGTCTTGACTCTGAACTCCTATAGCAACAAAAATTTCCTACTCAAATCATTAGCCACTTTGTTAGCAGTCCCTGAAATGTGTTTAATCACAAATGTGAAATTTTGCATATATTCTACCCATTTTGCATGCTTCTGGTTCAACTTCGCCTGTTGACTCACAAAATGCAATGCATGATTATCTCTGTACAATACAAATTCCTTGGGTATCAAGTAATGCCTCCACTTCTTCAATGCCTGTATAATGGAATAAAACTCTTTATCATATGTGGAGTATTTGAGCTTTGCGTCATCCAGCTTCTCACTGAAATATGCAACTGGCCTTTCATCCTGACTCAAGACCCCTCCTATAGCATATCCACTAGCATCACATTTCACCTAAAATGTATTATGAAAGTATGGCAACACCAACACCAGTTGCTCTGTGATCTTTCACTTCAACAGATTGAAGCTCTTCTCAGCCTCTGTTGTCCAATGAAAAACTTTATGCTGCTTCTTCACCGTGTCCATCATCGCAGCGCTAATACCACTAAAATTCCTGATGAATTTTCTGTAGAAACTAGCCAATCCATGGAAACTCCTCACCTCGAAAACATTTCTCGGTGATGGCCAATTCTTAATCACTTCTACCTTCTCAGGATCCATTTTCAACTCATTCGCCGAGATAACAAAACCCAAATAAATGAGCTCTGTCTTCATGAAGGAACACTTCTTCATATTGACCAACAGGTTCTCCTGCTGCAATATTCTCATCACAATGGCTAAATGCTTTAAATGCTCAGCCTTCGTCTTACTGAAGATCAGTATGTCGTCCAGATATACAACCACAAACTTCCTGATGAATTCCCTCAGGACTTCATTCATCAGTCTCATGAATGTGCTCGGCGCGTTTGTCAATCCAAATAGCATGACTAGCCATTCGTACAAACCTTCATTAGTCTTGAATGTTGTCTTCCATTCATCACCCTCTCTCATGCGAATTTGATGATATCCGCTCTTGAGATCAATCTTTGAAAAATAATTTGCCCCACTCAGGCAATCCATCAGATCATCCATTCTCAGCAGTGGAAATCTGTACCTGATGGTGATTTTATTTATCGCTCTGGAGTCTGTACACATCCTCCAGCCTCCATCCTTCTTCGAAATCAGTACTGTCGGAACAGCACATGGACTCAAGCTCTCTCTGACTAGTCCTTTGTCCAGCAAGTCTTGCACTTGTCTTTTGACCTCCTCATTCTCCTGTGGCGTCAACCTATATGCCACTTTGTTCGGTAAACTTGCTCCAGGTATGAGATCGATATGATGACTCACACTCCTCATCAATGGCAACGAACGAGGTAATTCGTCCACAATGATATCAACGAACTCTCCCAGCAGTTCCTGAATCTCTTCCGGCAAGTCATCCATTCTGGTGCTAGTTAGGACAATTCTTGGTTTCCTGACCACAAAGAATTGTGGATTTTCATTCTTCTCCATCTCATTGAGAAGTTCCTTCCCACTCATGAGAAGTATGGTACTACTTACTTCCGGCTTCACCTCTTCGTCCTTTTTTGGAATTAATCTATGTGTCCTACCATCCTTCTCCAAAGTGTATGTGTTCATTCTCCCATCATGAACAACATTTTGGTCATATTGCCATGGTCTACCCAATAATACATGACAGACATCCATGGGAATGACATCACATAGAACCTTATCCTTATATTCACCCATTTTAAAATCAACCAAGAATTGTTTCGTAACACTTACCCGGTGTCCTTTCTGCAACCATGATACTTTGTATGGACTCAGGTGATCAGTTGTCTCCAGCTCCATCTTCTCCACCATCTCGGTTGAAATGAGATTGTCGGTGCTTCTGTTGTCCACAATGACCTTGCATTTCCATCCCTTGGTCTTGCATGTGGTCCTGAACAGTCTGGTTCTCTGAGCTGTGTCCTCCGCCTCTTTCTTGGGTGTCAAAAGGACTTTGTGCATCGTCAGTGACTTCCCACTTCCAGTTTCTTAATTCTCAACATCACGCCTCTACGCCTCAACAATGTGAGCTTCTCCTCTGTCCATTTTTCTGTCTGGACAATCAACGGCTTTGTGTCCATCTTTCCCACATGTAAAACACATGATGATTCCTCCTCTGCCTCTTCCCCTACCTCTGGTACGAGGAAAAGTATTGACATCAGCATAACCGCCACCCTGCTCTGTATGCTGCCTCCTCGGCTCAACATATTGTTGCCTTTGCTGCGAGGTTCCACCTCTCTCAGTTTTACCCTGAGGTTTCTTCCATTCCTCTTTGGGCTTCTGAATCCTTTCTTGGGCAACTACCTTTCCTTTGGGATAACTCCTGCCTCACCCTCGCTGTCCCTTCTTACGGCTTAGCTTCTCCTCGGATTTCAGAGCCATCTGGTAAGCATCCTCGACAGTTCTGATAGTCATCATGCTTAATTCATCCTGAATGTCATATCTTAGACCATTCAGGTATCTCACCACCTTTTCATCATCACTCTCCCGATGACCTGCTCTGATGTTCAGTCGATAGAACTCTTCAGTATATTCCTTGACTGTCATCAGTTTCTGTCTCAGGTTCTGCATTCACCTGAACAGAGTGATTTGGTAACCCCTCGGGATGAATTTCTCTTTCATCTTAGCAATCATCCTATCCCAGCTTTTGATCTTCTGTTTTCCTTTGGAACATCTATCCGCTTGCAGCTCGTCCCACCATAAGGCTGCATGTCCTTTCAACTCGGTAATTGCATGCCTTACTTTCTTATCCTCTTCGATATCTTCATAATCGAAGTAGGTGTCGAGTGCTCGGATCCAGTCCAACAAATCTTCTGCGTCCAGACTTCCCTCGTAGACTGGTATGTCCATTTTGGTCTTGGAACTCATCCGGGCGATATCTTTGATCGATCGCTCTATCGAGGCATCTTCTGCTGTGACTTCTTCTTCGTGTCTAGCTTCCTCTTCCACCTCGGAATCACTGAACTCTCCAACGCTGACTCCGCGTCTTTGCGCTGTCTCCATCTCCTTGAGTCTTGCTCGGAGATCTCTCATCTGGTGCTCTATTTCTGGATTCCCTGTCGGCCTACCTCTTCTTCGTGCGTCCCTGTTTTCTCGATCATGCGACTGCCTTTCTCTTCTCGGCGGCATGGTGTAATCCCTGTCCCTGTTTCAGAAAGCAAAGAACTATAACCTACTCTGATACCACTTGGTGCAACCTTCCCCAACTCCTCGGAGAACGATCGGGATCACCAGGACCTTCACTGACCTCGGCTCGAAGAGAGACAATGCTCCTCCAATTCCCTATTGGGAATTCTTCACCCACAGTAACTCTCCACTGGTCTCCTTCTGCAATCGGGAATTCAGACTTCGCGAATTCACGATTTCTATGGTCGCGTGTCTCTTGCTTCTCAATTCCTTGAAACTCGATGTATCGATTCTCCGATGAAACCTGTCCTTGCTGCTGACGTTTGGACCCCACACGCCTGTGGAAATCAGGAAATCATCGATCGGGAATTCGCGATTCTAGTAGCACCGTTTCACAGGACCTTCCAAGTCTCGAACCCTGATACGCGACGCCAACTGTCAATACCACACACTTTTGCCGTGGGACCCGTCGCAATTCAGGATTTCATGAATCCTCTGTGATTCCTTCAACACCGAGAGACCTGAAGTGTCGAACCCCGACCTTCCAGGATCTCGTGCCACCTGTCCCGTGGCGGTCGACGGCTCTGATTAAATCGGGAAATCGCTAATCGCGATTTCAACGAGTATAAAACTCTTACCTCCACAAACTCCGAAGACCGAATCTCGATAGCCCTGTGTTCTCTTTCCTGTGCCTAAGGACTAACTCCCGCGCAACTCTCCACGATCTGACGATGGTCGGGTCTTCGCAGATTTCCCCCTTCAAGACCGGTCGTCGATTCCTCCTTCTTGAGGGGTGCTTCTGCTGCAAAGCTTCTTCCGGTTCGAACCTCCTCCCGACTTTGTTCCATAGTATTCCTGAAGGAACTATCCCTCCTGAACTTGTCAACTCTGACTCCTTCAGAGACTTGACATACACTTTCTCACGCTCGACCTTCAACCACTCTCAAGCGTCGAATCCTTCAGACTCTGTGCCCTTCGTACAACAGAAATCCTTAGCTTCCTGCTCAGATTCACAACTGAGACTTCCAGTTCTACCTACACTTCTCCTGCACAGCTCTACCAACCTGCACCAATCTTCTGGGTGAATGAGAATAATAGTTTAACTGTCTAGCCTCATTAACGCACTCTATGCGGATGAATTTGACTGCACTCTATGCAGGAATCTCCTGGCTCAGATAGAGAAACAATTGAAACTTATTCTCTTCTCTCTCACAGATTTCTGTTTCAGCTAAGAAATCCCATACACAGCATATTCAAAGCAAATGCATACAAAGAAAAGAAACATTCATGAGCACATAAGCAACATACACAGAGATACAACCCCAGTCAGGAAATTGAATCAAAGACCCTCTTCTATTGATTCAATCTATACATAGGTGTTCTCCACAAGTTCTCTGCTTGCTCTCCTCTTGCTCCTGTTCTCAATATTTTTTCAATGATACAAAGGAGGGTGTCTATATCTGTTTCCCTCTCGAATTCTACAACTATCAAATCTACAATTAAATTCCTATCTAACAACATTAAAACTATTAAATGTCTCAACTACCTAAGGACGAGAGCTTAAAGGCTCAAGGTCCCGTTTACAATACAAGTGCGCTTCTTTATGACTGACTTCAATAAAGAGCGGCGCAACAATTTCCAAAGTATTTCAAAATTTATAAGCGCTGTCCAGTTGTCTTTTCTGCTCCACACGCTGGCTCGCTTGATGTGTTGCGGATGCTCCTGCATCACGCGCGATCATATGGGTCATACGACCATAGCCCTAGCGGTTAGGGGCTAGGTGCACCCGTAACTGTCCTACAATTTGCATTGTTCATGCGGTTGCATCCGGTGCTAAGTTTTTATGCTTAAATATGCGTTTGGGCTAGGTTGAGCCAACAAGGGTGCAATTTGTAGATGCAGAGACAACAAGTTTGAAGGGGCACTTCCAGGAAGCCTATCTTCTTCAATTTTTGGCCAAACGAGGTGCCGAAAAATCCCAGCTAGGGGTTTTTGGACGTTCTGAAGCCATTGGAGTAGTCTATTTGGCATTTTGAGCATTGTAAAGAACATTTTTTTAGCACTTTGAGAAAATAATACAAAAGATCCATTGGAAGCTGGACCAGGAGATGTAGCCCAAGAGAGGGGTGAACTCCTTTATCATTTGTTGTGTTATGTGTTTTCTGTTCACTGTTATTGCTGCTGTTTATATGCATCTTGAATGAGTAAATTCTATTAAAGTTGTGTTTGCAAAGTTGATCCATTTGCACTTTAACACATAAATTTTACTTGCAAATATTTTCAAGAATACAAGTCTTCTTCATTTTTAGATCACGGTGCAGTAAAGATATGGTGGTATTCCATTGAATGCAATCTTCCAAACGTTCATGAACCCATGTGGTTAGTTCAGAAACGTTACACACCCAAGAAAACTATGGGTGGCTTTGGGTGAGAATATGTGAAGATCTATGTATCTTATACGATTTCATAAATGTCAGTTAAAGGGTGGGGCTACTCTTTAAACTCTGTGGTGAATGCCTCCTTATGAGGTACCATAATTTTTGGTAAGTAGCATACATTAGTTGGCAACATGATAGTCCTTATGGTATCGATGGAACTGAGTGAGTCCCTATCAATAAATCACAAAGTTCAAGGACTTTATTATACGATGGAAGCTTATTTTAAATGGTGCAAGTCAAAATTAGGTTATTTTAGATGTATCTCAAGTCCAAGTCCAAATTAAGTTATTTTAGATGTAAGTCAATTCCAACTCAAAATTAGGTTATTTTAAATTTGTTTCCAGTCCAGGTAAAAATTACCAAGGATTAGTCAATGGGGTGCCATGATTTTTGGTAACTAGCATAGGGCCAACCAATCCTTATGGGGTCACTAGGAGTTGGTTGGAAACATGTCAGTGTCTATGGTGTATGTGGAACTTGTTTTTTAACTCATAAAGTAATGGTAGGAGTGGAGTGGAACTCACGAACTCAATTTTGAGAGAAGTACCACAAACCAATGTAAAAAGTTGTTTTCAATTATAAAATGATAAGAAAGGCATGTTGGAATTATGAAATTTTACTTGAAGGCATGTTGGAACTATAAAATTCTACATAAGGTTTGAGAATGTTTTCATAGGAATTATTTGAAGTATCTTGATGCGAATGAATGTTCAAATTTTCAATTAAATCTTTTTGTATTGGAAATGGCTTTGGTTTGAGCTTACTATTTTATAAATTTGATTTTAAAATATTTATAACTACTCTAATTTAAGTAAAATTATATTTCAATGTTTCTAACTATGAATTAAGAACTATAAATAAATGTAGAATTGATGTAAATTAAGAATATATAAAAACCAGTGAACATGAAAACACACATTTACCAATAATATCTAGTGTTACCATGATTTAGAAGATATGAATAGTATAAAGACTCATCCAAGCTTAGACATACATCAAAATTGTTCTTAAAAGTATGGCTAATAGTCTTCTCAATTACAATGAGGTAATATTGCAATCCCAAGCATCCAACCCTTTGCAAGAGTGCTAAGGTTTCTTTTATAGAGTTTTCAATGACTCTTGACCCTTTCACCTACTTCACTCTTAGCATTGGTATCCCTTATGAATTTTGTTTACATCCTAGATAGGTAATGAGGATATATTTTCAATAAAACTATCTAACATTACAATTATCCTCTATCCACATGTGTTTGTCATCAAAGATTCATTGTTTATTGCTTATATGCATTATCTTCTACTTCATTGTTTGTCTTATCTTTGATGTTGTTGTTTTCATGTGCATAAGTGTTCTTCTTATTTGTTATTCATCGTCTGGTGATGGGTTGATTGGTAGAAAGGGATATATCTCCTCTCTAAACATTCAAAAGAAACTCCCCCCACATTAAGGAGAATTTTTCAATTTAGAATGGTTGAAGGTATTTGAATATGTTGGAAACCTAATCCTCTAGGGTTATCGTATTAGCCACTTGTGGTGGAATATGAAATGTCAAGTGATAGTAATGGTCATCGAGATTCCAAGAGAACTCTTGGAAGATGAATCCAAAAGTCACATCAATTGCATTTATATATGTATCATATCAATGAATAATACAATCCACCCCTATCTCCATTTTCACATTTCAACAGTGGTATCTAAGTGCCTAGTTCTTAGGGCCTGAAATAGGCTATGATAGTTGTCCATAGAAGGTTAATTCTGGGTATTATATTTTCTTTCCTGGTTGTAGAAATGTCTCTCTGAGCCATTCTCTACCTGCCATTCTATCATGGGTGCACATTTCAATGCCATATATGAGGCATTACATTCCCTCTACTTTCATTAATGTTATTTGTTCCTACCTATCCCTTTGCCTTCCCTTCTACTGCATTTGCTCATTGCTATGACTAGTTCATAGGTTTGTCTATCCTGTGCATGCATGATCACTCATGTATAAGTTTTTCCTCCTTGTAGTTATCTCCACGTGTTAGGGTTTCCTCAACTTTCAATTATATTGTTTGCACCCTTTTTCCATTTTTCTGAAATAGTCACCTTGTCCCACTTCTTCTCACAATTGTTGTAGACCACTGTTTCAATTTTGAGTTATCGATGGAGATGGCGCCCCAATCTAGTTGTCTATGAATTTCGAGCCATTTTGATCCACTTATATTCGACAAAATTTTTCCTATGTAAGAGAGGTGAGGCATATCTAGATGTCAATGCCAAAGAAGTGCTCAGGTGCCATATGGAAGAATTAGAGCATCTGATTATGGAAATTGGTGCATTGAATGCATGGATTTTCATAAGAGCTACATTCAACTCCTTGAAGTGGTTGAACATATGGTATTTTTTCAGTTTGTTTCAGTGTTTTAGGAGGGTTTGGTGCATAGGTATCATATGGTGATTGGTGTATTTTAAATTTTGTGGGTATGGTGTATAACCTTTGGTGGTGAAAAATTTATATCTATCCCCTTTTCTGCACCCTTTCGATTAAATAATTATAATGCATAAGTGGACTTCCAGTTTCCTCAACTCGAATATGTTCGAACCCTCAACCTCAACCGGTAATTCACACACTATCTCCCTAGATCTAGTGTTCCAACAGAGAGTGAGGTTGTCTTTTGCACACATTAGCGAGAAACAACTGTCACTTGGGCACCATGACATAGCTATAACTTCAGTTGGATAGAATAAAGAGTAAATGGGAATGGTTGGAGGTTTTTAAATCACATTTTGATTCATTTTCAAGAAAATCGCTAAATTGAGGGTCTGTTGTCTATGAAAGGTTATTTTCTGTACAATTTTGGAAAGATGCCTTGAATGATATCAGTAGGATGTGCACTATAGTTTTTAATATTTCAGAGACTAAATTTCATGTTTCACATGTGAAAATGGTCATTTATTACAAATTTCCCGAGTTGTGGCCCAAGTGAATTGTTTGGTACTCTTTGTTGCGGTTTCCGACTATTACATGAAATATCGGGGAACATTGAAGGCCAGATATCCCAACACACATCTCCTTGATTTTTACATCTAATGGATGCTTTACCCATTTATATTAAGAACCAATGCTAGCTCACACATGAACAACTCATTCACTTTTTTGTTGAGCTCTAAAGATGTCTAAAAACAACCTTAGTTT
The DNA here is from genome assembly GCA_010110895.2 of Picea sitchensis. Lineage (NCBI taxonomy): Eukaryota > Viridiplantae > Streptophyta > Pinopsida > Pinales > Pinaceae > Picea > Picea sitchensis. The sequence goes on from SNQJ01S0084834.1 coordinate 12,759, forward strand.
AACATTAATTTATCAACCCAAGGATTCGTCTTTTATCTCAAATAATATCAGCAAAGTCTATGCAGATAGTTTATAGTGGCTAAAATCATGTAGCGAAAGCATATCTGAGTTTGTCAACAATCAAGTTCCTCAAACATTCATTAAATATTCTAGGGATTGAAATCTAAATCTATGCAAAAGGAAAGGAACTAGCTAATCTATTAAATTCATTCTAAAAGCAGTGATTGAATCTAGATAAAGACTTGCAAGAATTGCTATCATTATGAATCAGAATTGCTGAAAAGAAAAGGGTGAATTACTCTATCTATGGAAAGGAATAAAGACTGTAATCTAACTGAAAAGAGACGACAATCATATTTCTATTGAAAGGAACAACAACTATATTCTAGCAGAAAGGAACAACAAATGTAAACTAATGAAAGGAACAACAAATGTAAACTTATGAAAGGAACAACAAATGTGAACTTATGAAGAACCTTCACGCATCGAATCCCAGTGATGGGAATTGGAACAAAAATCATTCAATACTTTAGGGAATATCTATTTGCTGCAATTGACATGAAACCATCAACACACTTATGCGTTTGTTAACTACTATAAAATAAAATTGAATCACAAGACAAAATTTGAGCTGATGCAATTACAGATCGAATAGTAGCTCCTTAAGACTAGGCCCTCAGTTCTTAGAAGCACTGTTATTGAAAACTCAGTATATAAAAATGGAAAAAATGCTCGAGGCTTCTATTGATTTCATAGCTGGTACAACATTTCAACAAAAAATTGCTAATGCATAGCAATTCTATATTCTCTATTCTTGAGTGAAAAATCTCTCCTTTCTTCAAGATCTATTTACCCCTTATATGTTACAATAATCTGGGTAAATTAAGCTATTCTGAGGATCGAGAGATCCTCGGGATTGCTTTACTATTACAATGAGTAACTCAATTATCTTTAAAATTGCTTTGCGTCATAAAGTCTTTAACCTCCAATAGCTTGCTCATCTTCAAGATTCCCCTTGCTATCTTGGGTTCGATAATATTTAACCAATCCTGCAATAAAACCAAACAATTCCAATCATATTTAGAATCTATGTAATCTAATCTCCAACAGTCAACGCTAAAGGGTATATTATTCATTTGCTATTCTATTTGCTTCTAAATAACTGAAAATTCAATCAAAATAATATCATGAAATGTGGGAAAAAGGAAGATATTTATACCTTTTTCATAACCTAACATAGCCCCCAACTTACCTTCTTGCATGTCCTCATGCAAGCTGAGACTTTACATGTAAAGAAGTAATGTTGTAAGATGGAAAGGTTGGTTCACCAGGCCTTTTGAACCCATTGCTTCTTTTGAGTTCTCCAAAAGCAACATCCTCCCTTTTCTTGTTAATTTGATAATCTTTTTGGTAACTTTCTGGAGGGAACTAGATGATAGGAGGATTATATTTGCACCCAATCCAAGTAGGTCCTTCCTCTTGGAGCAATCTAGAATACCTCTCTATTTTGAAGGTAGTTGCAAAGAAATTTCTATACCCAAAGGGCTCCCTACTTTTTACTTCACTGGAGGAGGCATCCCATCTCCATTTAGAAGCAGCAAGAGCTTCCTCCTTAGGCTCCCTAAAGCGAGTGATACCTGAACGTATGACCCGAAGATGGATGGGGGCCAAAGAGTCTACGACCCCTTTCCTTTTCATAAAAGTTTTATGTCGCATAATGGCTAGAAAGGACTTTGGAGGCTCCCCCTTAACCGAGAGATCCAACCCATCTTCCCTTTTTAGGAAGGTTTTATGAGCTTTATCCCATCTAACTTGATTCTGAGTGAATGACAAAAATGCCTGAAATTGTATATCACCTATGAATGGGCCAGGGTTATCTTCCCTTTTGTCTTCTAGAATGAAATTATGAAAGTATAATTCACACAAAAAGTATTGTACCTTTTCATCCTACTCTCTGAAACATGAAATAAACTCAGGTACAGTGGCAAAGGAAATAGGTTTTCCCACTCTGATGGCCTTCAATCTCAATAAAAAATATAGTTCCAATAAGAATAATGTGTAATTGGTGGCAGGAGCTCTGCAATTAATAGCATCAGAGTAGACATCACATATTTCCTTGATTTGATCCAAAGATTTTTCCAATTGGGTTTGCACCTTTTTGATATTCTCTTGGGCTTTGGTGAGTGCAACATAGGTCTCACCCTCTATTGTTGTCATGTCATTCAATTCTTTAACAATCCTTTGATATTCAGTCCTAGTTACCATTCCATGTTGGTGTTGGACCAATGCTTGTTGGGCTTGTGTAAGTTCAACTTTTAGTCTATCAATGGTGACACTCTGTGCTTGAGATTGAGATGCTTGGTATTCTTCCATAGCGCTCATTTATTCCCTGGATTGAGTTAATGCTTGTTGGACTTGTGTAAGTTCTGCTTCCAGCTTGTCCACAATAATACTCTATTTCTGGGATTGGAGTGCTTGGTGTTCTGCGATAGTCAACAACTCACTTCTGTTTTGAATCAGGGTTTGTTGAGACTGCATCAATTCCTCCTCCAATCTCCTGATGGTAGCATTTTTCTCAAGGAGTTGAGCTGTTTGCACCTCAGCATTAATTTCTTCTGTAGCTATCATATTTTTCTGTGTCTCTAGAGGAAGTGCTTCCTCATTCTGGGTTATTGTTTCTTCTACTACTATTTCTTCAGGGTCTGTCTATATCCTACATAATTTGTACCGACTGCTTCTTTAGGAAGAGGGTTTCTTCCTTGTACTCTATCCCTTTTGTTCTTCTTTCTTTTGTGGGATTTATCTGTCTGTCCTAATTGTTTCCTCAATTCCTTAATAATTTCCTTGAGTTTAACTACCTTCTGCTTTAATACTTCAACCTTCTTAGCCTTCTTCTTCAATAGTTTATTTTCTTTTTTTAACTTTCTAATTTTCTTATGGCTTTTGGCTGATTTTTGTTTATGGGAGGTCTCAAGGCCTTCTTTATTCTGTTCAATAGATGGTTGTTCCTCTGTTCCTTCCAATTGTTCTATCTGTCCAAGAGAGATTCTTGTTTCGAAATGGGGTTCTTCATGCGCTCTGTCCTCAGGAAAAGATATTTCAATATCAGGAAAATATTCAACTGGTTTTGAAGAGGAGGGTTGTTCTGTTTGTATTTCTAGATTATTTGTGCCCTTGTCAAGTGAGGTTCCCAAGCTTCCCAAAACTTGGGCTATTTCTACCTCATAGCTCTTCATAAATTGTTCTGTTAGAGATGACAATGTCGGTCGGGTGTCTTTCTGATCATTCCTTTGTAAGGTCTATTCTTCTTGCCTAATTCCTTTGGCATTCTCACGTGGAGACTATTCTGTAGAGTTATGAAGGTCTTCAGGCTATTTTGTTGTATCCTGAATTGCTTCAGTTGTTTCCTGAATTCGTCTGCTTCTTCTCCTTGTTTGAATGATGGTTGTAGGGGAAGTCGTTGCTCTCTTCCTCTTTTTTGTTAATGCATGTGTTTGTACGATCTGGGTCTCTAAGATTTGGGCAGGATCTACCTTAGCTTTAGTTTGAGGAGATGGGATTTCCCTTTGGGTAGTAGTCTCCTCTACCTGTCTATCTTCGATTTCCTATGGTGGTTCTTCATGGCATAATTCAAGTTTCTCTAGTTGTGGAGGTCTATTGGCCTCAATCAGGTTATCCTAGGTCAATTGAGTTTGAATCAGTGCCTTAATTGTTATCAATTTAACTAATCTGTGGTGGCTGATAACAATAACAAGGTCCTTGGATTTTTNTAAAGATGCCAACAATTTGAGGTGGTGAGGTCGAATTACATCATATCGTCCATCACAAGTGATGTACCTCTGAATTACCCCTACAAGTTCCTTCCATGGTTCTCTGAGGGTACTGGGGTTGAGTCCTTTTCCTTTCTTATCCAATTCTTCCCCAGGATCTGTGAAGGTTTCCACAGCTTCCTTCAATGTTGTGTATCATCCTGTCCACTGAATGCCCATATTAGGGAGGCCTGTGACCTCTGCTAAAATTTCCAGAGTGACTGATATTTGTATGCCCTGCACCATAGAGTTTTCCCCCTGCAGATTCTGAAAGAATTCAAGCGTGAAATTCGTGTCACCTTGCAACCGGTTGAAGTACTCCATCCACCCCAGCTGATGCAGGATGTCTCTCACTTGCTCTATAATATTTAGTAAAGTAGGTTCCCTGCGCACACCTCTGCCACCCATTTTGTGAGAAAATATGGACAACTATCATTCCTGTTAGCAGAGGTGGTTAGACTAGATTTGGAGGAAAAATTACCGAGAATAGCAACTATTAGAGACATCAAGTGTATCTAAATGAATGTATTGATTAAAATCATTACTATCTGCATCAAGAAGTGTGTCGAGCATCCACCCCCCTTATTAATAGAAAGGTCGACCTCGACCGTCAGTGTAGGGAAGAGTAATTATTGTAGGTATTGGTGGCGAAAAGTGATGATTGTACGGTGGCCGCCAATGGGGATTAATGATTTATGTTTGAACAACATATTTAATGGTAATCATTAAATGTTAATATACGTGTGTGGAATTGAAAATACTGATACCTAAAATAACGCGTTAAGGATACATGCTCCAAATAAATTAAATCTTATTCAATTAAATAATATCCCACATAACATAATGTTATTACTTTTTCGTGTTATTGAATACAACCAAAATGATAGCCTCATGATTGAGTGAAGGAAATATGGGGAGACGGAGAAGCTTGGTGTGTTAAGGTAACTTCCATACCACAGGCAGAGCCACTGTTGCCAGCAGGAATCCATAGCCTCGACAGGGTTGCCTTTTAACCTGAAGATGAGATTGTATCCTTGATACATATTTGAATCGTATTTTCCAAAAAGACCATTATCCTAGTTTGGTATCCATAGTGATAATGCCACTCACTAGATTGTAACTTAAGTGAACAAGATGGCTCGTGATGAGACCTCTTGTCCTTTGACAAAAAGAGAATGTCAAAGGCCATTGCCCTAGTGTGGTGGCCATAGTGGGAATGTCACTTAGGTTATTATCCTATGATCGTGGTAGGCTAGCTCATGGTGAGACCCCCTATTCTTTGTGGAAAAGAGAAGAAAAGAAAAAAAATTTGTTGATAGATGTATAAAAATTTATTTATTTATTTTTTAAGTTTTTCCTAAAAAGGCCATTATCCTGGTTTGGTATCCAGATGATGATAATGCCACTCACTAGAGTGTAACTTAAGTGAACACGCTGACTCATGATGAGACCTCTTGTCCTTTGACAAAAAAGAATGTCAAAGGCCATTTCCCTAGTGTGGTAGCCATAATGGGAATGTCACTTAGGTTATTATCCTATGATCGTGGTAGGTTGGCTTGTGATGAGACCCCCTATTCTTTGTGGAAAAATAAAGAAATTCTATTGATTTATTATATTATTGTATGAAGGGAGGCTCATCTACTCCTTAAGAGTAAGGGATGGTGTAAAGAGGTGTAAGGATGACAAGTAAAAGTGTGTCGCAGATTCCTTATTAGTTATAAACACAAGGTATCATTTAAGTGTAATATATAAGGGAAAAGAAACGAATTATGGTGGTTACAGATTATGAACAAGGTTTAAGATATTTTGAAGGAAGTAATCCAAAAAGCAATTTGATAAGGTATGGGAGATAGTCCACAAAATAATGATGGATCGTTAGAAATAATGCTGATGAAAAATTATTTTGGTGAAAGTTGTACCCCAAAAGAAAGGTTTAGTGTTTTATCAGCAAGGAAGGAACGACAAAATGAACAATAGGTGTACAAAAAAAAGAATAGCAATTGTTTTGTTCAAAGGAACAGTAGATGTGCAAAAGGAACAACAATTGTTTCATTCAAAGGAACAACAGGCGTGCAAAAGGAACAACAATTGTTCTGTTCAAAGGAACAACAGGTGCGCAAAAGGAACAACAATTATTCTGTTCAAAGGAACAACATGCATGCAAAAGGAACAACAATTGTTTCATTCAAAGGAACAACAGGCATGCAAAAGGAAAAACAATTGTTCTATTCAAAGGAACAGTAGGCGTGCAAAAGGAACAACAATTGTTTCATTCAAATCATCTGAATTTGTAGAATCCTGGTATGTATTTTGCTTGAAGTCAAGGTTGATTCCTCATCAGCTAAGTTCATTTATGAGTTGGTTTATTTCAAAATTAAGTAATGGATGGTTTGTTAATTTTATAAATTTCATTATAGTTGCCCAATTGCCACTACTAAATTATGACATATTCATTTCTCTGCAGAAGACAGGGTATGGGTAACGAGACGAAGCGGGAGTTCAGAACAGAAAAGGGTGCTAATTGAGTTCATCATGGTTATCCTCCCTAGTTTTGATTTTCTGGAATGATTGTCGAAAATAAAAAAAATCCAAACAAAATTATATACAGTATATACAGTGTCAGCAAATTTCAATATTTATGGAGTTGGGGTGGCTGGATTACCTTCCCAGCCAGTCAAAATTTGAATGGTAGGGTCCTTACTTACCTCTTGGTAGAAAGATTCTTTTGACGGTGGCTGATGATAGAGTCGTAGCTGGTGTCCATTGACCCAAAATGGATATCCGGACTCGTCGATGGTGCTTAATGTAACTGTGCCATTATCACGGACTTCACTAATTTTGTATGGTCCTAGCCATCGTGTCTGTAATTTTCCCGGAAAATCCTGAAATCTGGAATCATAGAGGAGTGCCCAGTCTCCTTTTTTAAATATTTTTTTCTTTATATGCTTATTGTGCCAGGTCGAACTCTATTGTTGAATAATAGTTGTGTTCTCTACAATAGACAGGCATGCTTCATCCAATTCGTTGAGTTGATGAAGGCGTTGTTTATGTGATTTTGTAAGATCCAGTCTGATTTCCTGGGCCATCCTTAGAGTCTTGATTTCAAACTCGATTGGGAAGATGGGTTCTTTGTCGTAGACTAAATGGTAAGGAGAGTAGCCAGTGGTATTACACCATGTTGTGCGGTAAGCCCATAAGGCGTTTGGGAGCTCAGAAGCCCAATTCTGTTTGTTTGTTGAGACAGTCTTTGTCAAGATTGCATCCATGACTTTGTTGGTTCTTTCCACTTGCCCATTTACTTGTGGATGATATGAATAAGTAATTCTATTTTTGATATGATAATTATCCAGGGTGGTGGTGATTCTATGAGATGTAAATTGTGACCCCCCATCAGTAATTACCTCTCTTGGTAGTCCATAGCGTATGAATAATTTGAAAATAAATTTGATGACTACTTCTTCTATTGCATTTGGCAAATATTCTGACTCTACCCATTTAGTCATGTAGGCCGTTGCGACTAGAATATAGGCCTTCTGATTCAACTTTGGGTTGAAGGGGCCAACGAAGTCTAGTGCCCATCTCTCAAATGGTTCCATGACTACTTGTTATTTTAAAGGAATTTCAACAGCCTCACCTGGTTTTCCCATCCGTTGACAACTATTGCAGGTTTGGACATATTTCTTCACATCTCTGGATATTGAGGGCCAATAATAGCCCATCTGCAAAAATTTGTGTCTAGTCCTGCGGTCTGCAAAGTGCCCACCACAGGGCTCATCATGTCCAACTTTTAATATGTCATAGATTTCATCATCTCATATGCATCTGCAGATCTGCAGATCATCTCCTGTATGGAAGAGATATCTGCTGATCCAGGCGAATCATGCGCTACGCTGGATGATCAGATTTCTTTCTTTCGATGAAAGATGTGCCAGTAATATTCCTGCTGCCAGGTAATTTTCCATGTCAGCATACCAAGGTGGCTTTGTAGTAATGACAAATACATGCTCATCTAGAAATTGGTCTTCGACTGTTAAGGAGTCATCTGTTTTGGGTATGTGGGATAGGAAGTCTGTGACAAGGTTTTCTCTCCCGATTCGATCTTTGATGGTGACATCAAATTCTTGAAATAATAACAACCATCAAGTGACCCATCCATTAGTAATTGGTTTATTAGCCAGATATTTGATAGCAGAATGATCAGTATACAGAATGACCGGATAGCCGGTTATACAATGACGAAATTTATTGATGGCATGTATAACAGCTAAAAACTCTTTCTCTGTTACTGTATAATTAAGTTCTGCTGGATTAAGATTCTTGCTAATAAAATAAATTGCGTAAGGTTTTTTCTCCTCCTCCTGTCCAAGGACATCGCCTATGGCAATATCTGATGCATCGGTGGAGATGTGGAATGGTATTTTCCAATTTGGCCCTCTCAACATCGGTGTTGTTGAGATCAACTTTTTGAGTCCTGCAAATGCCACATCACACTTGTTAGACCACTAAAATTCTACATTACCAGTCAAAGCATGTAAAGGTGTAGCGGTTTTTGCAAAATTTTCCATAAACCTACGATAGTATCTTGAAGTGCCAAGGAAACTATGTACCTCAGTTTGTGTGTGTGGTGTGGGTAGATTAAGGATTACCTCTATCTTCATTGGGTCTACCCTAATTCCATCTGCAGAGATATAATGCTCTAGTACCACACCTTCTGTCATCATCATGTGACACTTTTCATGTCTTAAACATAACCTGGTTACGATACATTGTTCTAGTATTTTCTCTAGGTTATTCAGTGCTTGATCGAAGTCGTCGCCATAAGGAGTGAAATCATCCATATAGACTTCAAGTCCTTCGCTGATTATATTGCTGAATATACTCAGGATGGACCTTTGAAAGGTGGTTGGAGCATTACAAAATCCAAATGGTAATACTCTATATGCAAAAGTGCCCTAGGGACATGTGAATGTGGTTTTATCTTGATCTTCTGGGGTGATCTGAATCTGATTGTACTTGCTAAAACCATCTAGGAAAGAAAAGAATTTCTTTCCTGCCAAAGTATCCAGGACCTGGTCAATGAAAGGCAGAGGGAAGTGGTATTTTTGAGTGGCTTTGTTAAGTTATATGTAGTCAACACAGATGGGCCATTTCCCATTTTTCTTTGGGATGATCACTAGTGGGGAAACCCATCGACTATCTGAGATGGATATATAAAATTTATGTCCAATAGTTTTTGTAATTCTTCTTTAACGATATCCCTGAGGTGAGGATTTAATCTTCTCTGTGGCTGGTGGATAGGTCAGGCTTCTTTTTCAACATAAATGTGGTGTGTATAGAGTTGTGGATCAATACCTTTCATATCAGAATATTCCCATGCAAAACCTTGCTAGTATTTGGAGAGGACATGAATTAACTTTTGTTGTTGTTGTTCATCTAAATTGGCATTGATGTTTAGAGGCCTCCCGGGTGCGATCTCGATGGGTTTACTGTTATGAATGACCATAGTTGGAATTTGTTGTTCCATTAAATCTTCCAGCAGGTTCCCCTGTGCTTTATAGTCTAGAACAACTTGGAGCATCTAGCAGGCTGGGTTGCTCACGTTGGCTAGATTATTGATAAACCCACTGATTACATCATCCTCTAACTAATTTTTAAGTTTGAGGGCTTCTTCTTGTGTAAGAGGGGCTCGTTAATCCCTCTCTGGGTATCATGGTGGTGACAATTGTGGATATACAAAAGTTGGACTAGGTTTAGCAACAGGATATAAAATGAGGTTCTTCGTGATAACCCCTTTAGTGATTGTCATATGTCCTGTTCGAAATCCTATATACACATATGCTGTTGCAAGCCATGGCCTGCCTAGTATCAATGGATTCCCTTCAAGTCCACCTTTTGGATTGATGATGAGGAAGTCCGTCGGATATTCCCAAGAGTTGACGAAGATGGATATATCATGTAATGTGCCAATTGGTCGAACTACTGATCGATCTGCCAAATGAAACATTATTGTTGTGGGTTCGAAGGAGTTAAAACCTAGGGTATTGCAAGTTTCCATAGTCAGGATGTTGATGGCTACTCCCAAATCAACTAGTGTATTAGGAAAAGAGCAGCCATGGATCTGAACTGTTACTATGGGATTCCCCGGATTTGCATATTTAACTGGTTCTTATCTACCTAAAATTAGATTAGATAAGGCTCCTACCACGCAGATTGTTGATGATGGATTTTTATTTTTTCTGACAGGTTTTCTCCCACATAGCTCTTTTATTGTTTTTGTGTAGATGGGGATGTCCTGAAGAGCTTGCAGGAGTGTAATCTTGATATATAAATTCTTGAGTTCCCCTACAAGGTCGAAGTCAGGATATACGATCGGTTTTGCTATCATCAATCTTTTGAGGAATAGAGGGGAGGGTGTTGTACCCTTATCAAGATCTTGTGATTCGACTGTGTCTCCCCCCCCGCTTGATTTCTTCTATTATTTCCATAGTCAGAGGTGTTATTATTGGTTGTTTCTCTTTCCCTTGAAAAACATCATTTTCTTCAGGGGATATTATTTCTCCCAACCTTAATCGTAGTTCGTTTCACCCTACCAAGTTGATCTCTCCTTCTTCGTTTTCCATAATCTGGCCGAGCTGAGTTGGTCTATTATTTGGATTTGGGTGAGGTTGGGATGGTAGTTGAGGGTGCAATTGGTATTGTGGATTTTGGGACAATTGAAGTGGGGCTTGTAACATAGGCTGAGTTTGAGGGGCCATCCCCATGGGTTGATTTTTTATCCCCATGGGGCACTGCCAATTCTGATTCCAATTTGGGTTTTGGGTAGTCATGTTGGGCCACTGTGAAGGGTAAATGTTGTTATTAGAGTTCTTCCAGGATGAAGTGGGATATTGTGAGTTAGGCCAGGTAGAAGTTGTAGTTGGCTGATTCTGCCAAGTAGGGATTGTAGTGGGCTGGTTTTTCCAAGTGGGATTTGCAGGTGGATATTGCTAGGGTTTCCAGTTTTGATTAGTAAACGGTTGACCTTGCCATGTGCTACATGGAGCTTGCTGGTTATACTTCCCAGGGAAGGAAGAGAAAGGGTCTTGCAATGTATTTGGGGGCCAATTCTGTCATTGACGACATTGGGCCATTAGATATAATGGTTCTGTTTCTGCTTCTGCTTCCCTAAAGACAACTTTCAGTCCAGGAAGCAATGGAAATTGTTCTGTGTCATGATCCTTGGCGCAGATAGCACAAACCTAGACCACATCCAAAGGGCAACCCCTTGGGCCATGTTTCCTTCTGCACATGTGGCAAAATATGGCTAACATTTGTTCTGCTTCTAATTTTTTTTTGTTTGGCCTGCAACACATCCAATTGTGTAGTCAGAGTGCTCAGAATGTCTGTTTTAAAGTTTTCTAAGAGATTACCAACTTCATCTCGAGTAACACCCCCACTGGTAATATTTCTATTTCTGGTGAAGGGGGTACGTATCCCTGATCTGGTCCGTGAACTTCCTCTTGAGCACCTGATGCACAATAGGACAATGTCATCATAAGTTTCTTGATAAATATCACCTTTCCCCATTAAATTCAACGTTTCTAACCATTCATATTTCATACCTTTAATCAAATTTGCCTTAAGTACTTCCCCTGGTAGCATGCCATAGGGTGATCTTTGTAAATTATATTGAAATCTCTCTACATATTCTTCTAATGATTCATTTTATTTTGCAGTCATTTGAAAGATTTCATCTTTTAAGTCTCGAGTTCTACAATAATCCTGATATTTTTTCAAGATGGCTTGTTTCATTTCATCCCATGAGTTTATAGTTCCTCCCCCTAATCCCATGAACCAACATAGAGCTGTTCCTTTCAAAGTGGAGGGGAACAATTTTAATTTTTGGGGTTCAGAGGTGTAATCATATCCTCTACATAGGACATCAAATTCAAATAAGAATGCGTCCGGATCTTCTGAGATTAATCCATGAAAGGTTGGTAGGTTTTGTAGGGGAATATCCTTCATGGGGGCATTGGTAATTGGATCAACTATCAGATACTCCAAAGTGGAAGTCTGGGGATGTGGTGGATTTGGTTGTGCCATTTGATCGAAAATATGCCAGAAATCCTTAGGGATTTCTTAATCTAGATATTTTATTTGAATTGATTGGTTATCTAATCTTCTAAGGGATTTGATTGCACTCCCTCTGTCTAGAATTTCAGGTATGCCTTCTTCTTTTGTAGGAGATTCAAGATTGGGTGGTGGGTTTGTCTTAGTTATCCCACTAGTTTCTCCTTCTCCTTTCTCCAGGTTACAAGAGTTTCCCTATCCTAAAGGGTTGAGGGGTAGAATATCCGTGATCTGAAAACTTAGCTCAGTCCCTTAAATTTTATTATGATTCTCAGCATGGGCTGCAATTGGTGAAGCTGGCACCTAAGGGATTTGGGTGGATCCTTTTCTAGGTCCAACTGAGGCTTGAGATTCTGCTTTTCAGATGATGTCATCTATGAAAGTACTTCTTCTAGGGAGCATCGAGCCCTGGGGTTTGGTAATTTTTGGTGGAGGTTTTGGTTTTTCAAGATCTTTCTTCTTAGTCATACACAATTCACACAACAAAAAGGAAAAAAAAAATCGAAAAGGAAAAAAAAACACCTATGTAACCTCTTAATGCGTCAGCTGGAGGTAGGCATTGGTATAAGCATCTTACTTATTGCCTGCATAGGTTCTTACCTTCCGTATTCAATAACTCATCCTCCAGAGGCACAATCTATGCTACCTTTGACATTCTTCCCTGATAATGGCGCCAAAATGTTGAGATCTAAAGATGTCTAAAAACAACCTTAGTTTAACATTAGTTTATCAACCCGAGGATTCATCTTTTATCTCAAAGAATATCAGCAAAGTCTATGCAGATATCTTATAGAGGCTAAAATTGTGTAGTGAAAGAAGATTTGAGTTTGTCAACAATCAAGTTCCTCAAACATTCATTAAAGATTCTAGGGATTGAAATCTAAAGCTATGCAAAAGGAAAGGAACTAGCTAATCTATTGAACTCATTCTAGGAGCAGTAATTGAATCTAGATAAAGACTTGAAGGAATTGCTATCATTATGAATCAAAATCGCTGAAAAGAAAAGGGTGAATTACTCTATCTATGGAAAGGAACATAGACTGTGATCTAACTGAAAAGAAATGACAATCATATTTCTATTGAAAGGAACAACTGCTATATTCTAGCAGAAAGGAACAACTGCTATATTCTAGCAGAAAGGAACAACAAATGTAAACTAATGAAAGTAACAACAAATGTAAACTTATGAAAGGAACAACAAATGTGAACTTATGAGGAACCTTCACGCATCGAATCTCATTGATGGGAATTGGAACAAAATCATTCAATACTTCAGGGAATATCTATTTCTTGCAATTGACATGAAACCATCAACACACTTATGTGTTTGTTAACTACTATAAAAGAAAATTGAATCACAAGACAAAATTTGAGCTGATACAATTACAGATCGAATAGTATCTCCTTAGACTGGGCCCTCGGTCCTTAGAAGCACTGTTATTGAAAACTCAGTATATAAAAATGGAAAAACTACTCGAGGCTTCTATTGATTTCATAGCTGGTACAACATTTCTCCAAAAAACTGCTAACACATAGCAATTCTATATTCTCTATTCTTGAGTGCAAAATCTCTCCTTTCTTCAAGATCTATTTACCCCTTATATGTTACAATAATTTGGGTAAATTAAGTTATCCTGAGGATCGACAGATCCTCAGGATTGCTTTACTATTACAATGAGTAACTCAATTATCTTTAAAACTACTTTGTGCCATAAAGTCTTTAACCTCCAATAGCTTGCGCATCTTCAAGATTCCCCTTGCTATCTTGGGTTCGACACTATTTAACCAATCCTGCAATAAAACCAGACAATTCCAATCATATTTAGAATCTATGTAATCTAATCTCCAACAATCAACTCTAAAGGGTATATTATTCATTTTCTATTCTATTTACTTCTAAATAACTAAAAAGTCAATCAAAATAATATCATGAAATGTGGGAAAAGGAAGATATTTATACCTTTTTCAGAACCTAACACTTTTCTTCTTCTCTTTTTCTCCGCTAGTGCTACCAATTGCATTGTATAATTCCAAATTATATTCCTAGATATCTCCAAAATAACTCGCCATCAATGTAGTTATCAACACGAAATTGTAATCATCATCTCCATGTCGAATATTTTTTTCCATCAGATCTCACCAATTTCACAATATCATTACAATCCTCTACCTTCTACATTTCCATTGCAAAATATGATGAGGTACATGCAAAGCATTTAGGTTGGTAAGTTGAGCCTGTTGACACCTCACTATGAACAATATCAATATTGTTTATATATTGACTGCTCGCAGGGAAACTGCATAGAGATCCCAAGTGTGTACCACATCCAACACGAGAATCTATATAACTTATCTTCTCCATTGGACTCAAACACCTCTCCTAGTGAGGTGCCAAAGAACATCATAGACTAGTAGCCTAATCCATTGAGTTGATCCAAAACCATTTAAATTTCTGCCTGTAACCTGAAAGTGAATGTTAACCACATCTACTGCAAATCCGAACTGAAACTTCAAGATGAAAACTGGAACCAAACTAAATCTATAGAACCTATATTCTCCATTGGAATCAAACACATATCTTATAAAGTAGCCCATAGAGACACCATTGATAAGATTTTCCAGTAATACAGTGCAATCATTACAAGATACTTGTGTCAACTTTATTGGTGAAGTGCATTTTCTTGTTAATTTTTTTTCTTCTGTTATCACTATTGTTTCCTAAATTCTGAATTATTATAAGAAGATAAAGGACATAATTTGTTTAAATGTACACTCTGTCTTTGGCTTAAGAATAATTTCCGTGTTTTCCACTGAAGATTAAAATCAGAATTCTTAATTGATCTATTTTTTATTGGATTTCTATACCTTTTCATTTCCTCCATACCTTAAATCTTTGAGGATCCAGTGAATTTTCCTACCCTGCCTTGCAATATTAGCCTGTTAAATCTTGTATCTGATTAATTCAAAACCATGACTCCATTTTCCCAATGGTCCATATTCACTGTTCCAACCAAACAATTCAAAACAAGCAAACAAAATCCTAAACCATCATAACTAGCCTAATAATTTAATATAAACAAATCTAAATCTTACAGAGAGATCCCTCTTTGAAGCTGGAAAGGCTAGATCCCAGCGTCCAAAGTGGTTTTGTTGTTACCTCTATCCATTTCTTTCACAACCTTAAGAAATTACGGAGTGCTAACATAGTGGCGACTATATTGGGAAGAAATGTTAATCTTCCTCAGGAAAGAGTATCAAGTTTCAGATACGATTACTGATGGTGGATAGTGATTAGAGATAGGAAGGCTGAAATCATCCACCTAGCGACTCCATTATCAGTTATATCCATATGAAAGAATATCACAATGACTCCATTGTTAGAAAGATTCAATGCTTGAGCTGTCAACTAATGACTCCACTGGGCTAATGAAGAACTTAGAAGCTGATACTATCATTTCAAGGTATGCATGTTTAGATTTCTCACAGATTTATGGTTTCTCAAATCCTTTACCGAAGGATGAATATTTTTTTAGAAATGGTCCAAAATGTAATGGAGATGATATGAGTTTGACTTGGAAACATTTATGAAATTTTTGTGATTTCACTCAGCTTCTTAGAGTCAAACATGAAGATTTTTTCCTTAGATTGTTTCATGATTCGCTCCAAGGAAAGTGTAAAAGTTGGGCTGAAGGTTTTCCTGCTGGATCTATTGGAACTATTATAGGTTTCTGGATTGTCTTTTTGGAAACATGGATGGAGGGGATATAGTTTGTGGCAGACTCTCCTTTCATTCAAAGCTTTATGGAATGGAATGATATGTGCATTGAAGATGGAGACAATGAGAAATTTTCTGCATGTTTGTCTTCTTATTTAGAATAATGTAAATGTAACTCAAAATCTAAAGTCATCTTTTTAAAGGAATTTGTCAAGTATATTGAGAAAGAGGTTGCGGTTTTGAAAGATCAAGAAATATCTTAGGCTTTACCATTGCAGAAATTTTCTTTTGAAACTTCCTTTCACCAGAAACAAAAGGACTTGTTGTTTCCTTTGTCCTTTGATTTTGAGATCGAGAATAAAGACAAGATTAATGATTCACAACTAAAACAATGGTATGGAAAAAAGTGCACACATGGATTGTTTAATCATAATGATCAAATGCTAGAGTATATTGAGGGTTATCATGTTTTTTATGACCCTGTTGGCCCTTGACCAAGTTTTGAGAGAACATTGGTCGTGTTTGACAACTTTTGGGACTTCGATAGGATGGTCCAATATGGAGCGCCTAGGCGAAGCCGAGATCGTGTGATATCACTTATTTTGTGGGCTTGTGGACCTAAGAAATGGTTTATTAGGGTTTATGTAATGGGTTATGGGATGTCGTCCCATGGGTTTACCCATGTTTAGGCCTTTTTGTAAAAGTATATATATGAAGGAATGTAATGTAGGAATTAGTAGAATATTAGTACAAGTGATGTAAGAAGTATGGCTGATTGGCTATGTGCACGATATGTTAGTAAGGCTCTGTGCTAATAAGGAGTTGGCTTTGTGCCTTGACTTGATTTTGGGAAGGGGGATCAGGTGCGCAGTGCACAGATCTTCTATCCTCTGTGGAGTTTGGCTCTGTGGCTTTGTGCATAGGAGCAGATGAATGTAATAATATTGAAGAATAATAAAGAAGAAGAAGAAGTTGGTGGATGTATCCACACACTAGGGTGAACCATGTATATCCTGTGTCATGATGTGCTTTGTACGATGTGATTTATATTGTTTATTTTCTTATTGTTGTTTTTATAATGTATGACAAATGCATCTGATATTGTTTCTTAGTGATTTATGGTATTAGAGATAAATAAATGCTATATTTGAGCTAATTTTATGTGCTAAGTGATTGTAAGTGCTTGATCTTGATTGTTATTGTGCTGATCTGTAATAAGGGTTTAATCTACGATGTGAATGAGACGCAAGAAATAATGTATATTATTGTTTAAGTGCTCCGCTAAGTGTTGTAATCACAGATATGTGTCCCATATTGGTTGTAGACACCTGAGTCTTGCAAGCCCCCCTGCCTCTACCTTGGGTAAGACTTCATCTTCTTCGCAGGTGTTGCCGAAAGGGCCGGTAGTTAGGGTTTTGTTGGTGTGTTGAACCCTGGGTTTGCCCCTGTGCCAACAAATAATTTCATTGCCGGGACCTGAAATTATGATTGATGGGAACTAAAGAAAAGAGAAATCTCTGTGTGTAGATCTGTTGTTGTAGTGCGTAGTATTCTACTCGAGTTGCGAAGCTCTGTGCTAAGAAAGAAACCTGATCTGAAGAATAGAGGTAAGATCTTAAAGCTTTGTGCTCTGGTAAGGGTAAGATAAATGGAAATGTTTTCTTCGAAAACATGAATCTAGGTATGTTTGATAGATTTTTTCCTAGTCTGAAAGCTAGGGCACAGTTAGAAGAAAGATTTCATCTAAATAAATTTGATATAAATAGAGAAAGATATGTTATTCCTATGCATAGAAAGAATTCTTGGACTAATAAGTGGATGTAGGAACCTAGAAAGAATTTTTTCATATTGCAAGACCAACACTATGATCCCAGTGTGCAGTACAGTAGAGGATGGGGATCATTTAAAAAAAGGAGAGGATTAACACTATGTTATAATTGCAGAATATCGAGACATCTTGCTAAGGAATTGCCTGGTACAAGTCCTATTTGTCTTTGTTGTAAATATATTGGTCATGAGGTTGAGGATTGTCCAAGGATGATTGCTAAAGTTGAAAATATGAACATGAGACAAGAAAACTATAACGAAGGTCAAAAAACTAAGGATATGTTAGAGAATCATAAATAGAAAGAGTCAGAGACTATGTTAGTATAGTTAAAAGAAGTAATGGATGATCAAAGAGACATCAGTTTACCATGGATCCTGAAAGAAAAACAACGCATAGTTATAAGAATAGAAGAATTCGACATAGACTGTGTATTGGATGAAGAAACACACATGAATATTATGCCAGAAATCACTTGGGAAATTTTGGAAAATCCTGCTATGGTACCTTCATTGGGAAGGATAGGCTTGTTTAAAGGAACGATGATAACCCTATGTGGAAGAGTTACTAATATACCTATGATTGCTTATGAAACATCGACTAAAGAAGAATTTGAAGTCATTAAATTTGTTGAGAACAACACGCCTTTTCCACTTTTGTTAGGAAAGACTTGGATTGAGAAGGATCAGATCAGAAGGAAAGTAGAAGAGGAAGCTACAGAATAGAAAAAATAAAGAACTAAGGGACCTCATAACCAGAAAAATAGAGTGACTAATAGAAGAAAAGAGGATAAGTCGAAGCAACAGAGGGCAAGAGAATTATCTGTTGAAGTTGAAAGAACACGGGAAGGATTGAAGAACCTATCCATGCAAGAAAGAAGAATACCTACCCTGGAGTTAATAAGAGAAGAGGTATTACCTTTGAACCCTTTGAAAGAACATCAACAGTGTGAAGCTGCTATGCTAAGAGAAGATAATAATAAGAATGGAAAGAGGAATCCAGAGACTCAGATCACAGGAAAGAAGGAAAGAAAGATTAGTAAGAATAAAGCCAAGCTAGAAAAACTACAGGAAACCATAGAGAATAGAAGAAATACTTCGCAGAAGACATATCTGCAGAAATTGAACCTCACTAGAATTGTAGAACCACACAGAATGGGACTTCGCCACGACGAAGCTATATGACCATTGGAGGCACCCCGACCGTTAGAATGATGCCCCAAAAAGGATAGAAAATGTAGTTATGATAAAATGGACCGTTAAGACAACACAATAATGGACAGATTCACATTGATGGACACATTCCTACTCATTGGAGGAATCCATTACGACGCTTGCTTATTTAACTCGTCGGACGCTGCGTCAGGACCACTTTTTGCCACCCATGATTATCCAAGATAAAAGAGAATTGATTGTATATCGCGTTGTGATTTCTAGACCTTGCCATCCATTTGATTACCTCACTTGTCTGTTCACCTACCTGATATATTTGGTTACAAGTGTGAATTTTGGGCGAGGATAGCACGTTAGAGAAGTTTGTGGAGGAGATTCTCATGGAGCTCATGACTGAGAAATGTTTCTTTGTAGGAATACAGGTGTCATTGGCTGGAGGAATGCAAGCATCCCCCTCGACTAGACGTCGTTCTAGCTGAACTGGTACTGAGAAGTGAAGAAAGCACTGTGACGATCTGGCTAACCTGAAGCAAATCCTGTCGGTCTTGCTAGAGTACATATCGCCTTTGGCTGGCGTGATTAACCGCGATAGTATCCCACGCGACATTGAGTATACGTTGATCACTGCATACATTTCGAAGGGGATATGCATAGTTGGAATGCAGTTGGGATAGATCCCAGCTCTGAAGAACATCGACTTTAATCTCGAAGACATGAAGAACTATGCGATGCTCACGCCATAGGTATTTGATGAACAAGACTAGGAAGAAGTCGTGCATAGTCTCCCAGCCATGGATTAAAGAGCTCGCGTAGTCAATGATATTGAATGTGATGAAGATCCCTCACTTTGGCCAACATCAGGAGGTTAACATGTTGGCATGTTTACAGGAAGAGTGTGCTTTTCATTGATGGAAAGAACAACAATGAACCAAACCTCAAGAGAGTAGAAGACGAGAAATCTCAGAAGAGATAGCGGTTTCTAGAAGTGCAGACGAGGTCCAAGAGATGGACTTGTAGGAGGAGAAAAGGTCGAGATCCTTGAAAACTTAGAAAACCTTCTAAGTTAGAGAGATCAGAAACTCAAGAGGAAGAGTGATGATGATTGTTGGATATAATCCAAGGCAAAGCTACATCACAAAAAGATCGAGTTGTTAATCTAAGATCTTTATCAAATGAGCATCATTTGTTTTGGGTCTAAAGATGTGAGGAGGTTACACTCCGGAAAAATCTCACTTCAAGAGTTTCAGTTTGAGACTTGAAATACCTGAAGTTTGGAGACCCACAGAACCAGAGTAAATCTCAATTGTCAGATCCAAAGGGATACGTGGTGATGGATCATGATCTCTGGAGAAATCACTTCGAGAGTTTCAGTTTGAGATTTGAAATTCCCGAATCCCAGAGAGCCAAAGAGACAAAATAAATTCTCGACCGTCAGATCATCTAAAGTAGATCTCAGTCGTCAGATTGTCTGAAATAAATCTCAAGCGTCAGATCATACGAATTAAATCTAGATCATTTTTATAACCCTAATTTGCATAAGACATGCTTACCTGGCATCAAGGCATCTCAGATTCCTTCTTTTCCAAAACACTACTAAACAACTCTTCTTAAAAATACCTTTTTTAAAAGGCCCACACACCCT
Organism: Picea sitchensis; assembly: GCA_010110895.2. Taxonomy (NCBI): domain Eukaryota; kingdom Viridiplantae; phylum Streptophyta; class Pinopsida; order Pinales; family Pinaceae; genus Picea; species Picea sitchensis. The sequence continues at coordinate 33,031 of SNQJ01S0084834.1, forward strand.
GCTCCACTACAACCCATGTGTATCTACAGTGCCCACACTAGCTAACCCACTACAGCCCATGTGGACCTACAGAAGCATGAAAAAAGGAAAGTAGTTGACAAAACACATAGCTTTGGGTAAGTTAACTAAACCTTTTGGCCATGCATGGTCGGTGATTCGACCAAATACCTAGCTCCTTCTGGCCTATAAAAGAAGGATTAGGGGTCCCATTTGAAAGGAGGAAAATCATAGTAAAGAAACTACACCCAATTGAGCATTCCCCTTGTCCCAACCTTTAGACATCCTTGTGCAAAGAGAACTATAATTCAAAGCAGTTGGAAGGAAGTTGAAGAGGAGCCCGGGACCAGTTTCGAGAAGCAGTGTCGACCACATATTTTAAGTTTACTCTTGTGAATATTAATACAAAAATGAATACTTTTCCTATCCCACCATATCATGTGTTCAAGTTGAATATTTATTTTATGAGATTGTCACAACTAACCCAACAATTAGTATATGAAATGCATGTTCCCAGCTCTCTGTTTATTAATGTGTGAATGCAAGTCATCTTTGGGAGGAGTCTTTCAATCAAAGAGCGAGTGAAAGCAAAGGGATCGACATCAAATGAAGGACTTAAGGTAGAGTTATCAAATCTTGTTTACACCTTTATATTGCATGATTGTGGGGTTTTGTGTTGGGAGAATAGGAGAAAGTAGAGGCCTTTGAAATGGTCATGTTCTACATGCATGATTAGAGCCCTTAAATGCTAAGCACATAGGATGGATTCCCACCCACAACAGAATTGGCAACCGTACTGGGGATCTCTAGGGTACCTGGGAATATTTTTCTTGGGTATTTTTAAAAATTGGTTTAATTTCTTATTTTTAAAGTTTCTGAAAAATTCTGAGCTAACAGCGATTCTGGTCTTACATACCAGTTGTCTCTGTTTCTTTGCTTGGATGCATTCTTTTTTTTTAATGAGAGTCACAGAGGTACACACAGCCTGTATAAGGCCTACATGTGTGTACCCGCATTCTACCTTCAGACAGCCCGCGTGTACACGCTAGCTGATGAAGTGTCAGTCATGTGTTTGAATTCAGATTTTTTTTTTTTAGAGAGGCAGTCATCCTCTCCCTGTTTATGGATAAATTCGTGAGTGCGGACACAGACCAATCTCCCCAGATCCACCTGGATCTAGAACAAAACGTGACAGAATACTACTCTTTCCCTAGATCTAGATATTGAATGAACTAAGAGAAATGGATAGTGTTCATACCTTATAAATGCTCTCCTTTAATCTCTGTTGTTCCTTGCTCTGCTCCGATGCTCTTGTATTGTCCAATCACAACAACACAAACCAATCACAACAAAGGCATTAATATATTCAATACTTAGTCTATACATGTGATCAAGGAATCATGTAATAAGATGACATCATCATTATGGGAAAGGGACATATTCATGTATTGCAT